>JASGXE010020482.1:0-32308 GCA_030068105.1 Sinentomon sp. SZTP_YWyxl
GTAGGAGGTTATCCCGTCTTGTGGGTCTTTTCAGGGATTAAATAATATTGGAGGGTGGTCCGTCAAGAAATACTTATTACCTCCCACTTATATAGGAAGACATGATCATGCTTTCAAATTACGCTGCAAACCAGTTTTTAAAGATGTTGGAAAGTTCTCGTTTGTTGCTGGGACCGTTAACGATTGGAATTCTCTTGATGCCAGTGTCTTCGGGGATGGAAATGATATTTCTGTGAAAACATTTCGTAAGAATGTATTAGGTAGTGCCCGCAACAGTGCATGCAGGTAACAGTCTGGAAAATTTGTCAATTTAAGTTACGACTAGGCTGTAAAGCTGTCTACATGTTTGTTAATTTGCGAAGGACTGCGTCCATGCAAATTAAATTTAAAATAAATAAAATAAAAATAAACAGTAAGTGACTGGAACTCCTTGGGTACTGAGGTGTTTGGCAATGGGCAAGATCTAAGTATCCATTCTTTCAGGAGGAAAATTTTACAAGATTTAGGACTGTCAATTCGCAATGGCTAAGCTTGCTCGATTCGCATTTTATTTCTCTGCTTGTTTCTGTTTTTGCTTCATTGTAATTCAAATGTCTATTGTCTTGTCAATTTGCGCCAGGTTGTTCCTAGACAAATTAACCTAATAATAATAATAATAACACAATGGAAGAAAAAACAACAAAGAAATGCAATAAAGACAACACAACAAAAAAAAACACTCAAAGAAAACACAATGAAGAGTTGAGAACAAAGTAAATGTAAACAACAACGACATAGCATTGGATCTGATGGACAATTTACCATTCTCTTGACCGATTGTGATTGTGATTGCTGATTGATGGGCGATGGAACATTGGCAGTTCTGGAATGCAAAACCATGCTGGGCCGGGCTGTCAAAAATTCTGTTATTTTTTTATTAATGTATTTTGATCTTGGTTAAAGTTAACCTTTTATTGGACAAACTGGGCATTATGAAATTCCAAATCACGGTCTTAAAATCCCCCCTTCCAGATTAAGCACGGGCAGCATGCACGCAAGAAGGAGTTAAAATACCAAGTTGCCAACCCTTCGGATAATTACCATTCATGAAAATTGAAGGTGCATCACCGTGGTTCCTCAGCAAGAAAACTCTGTTGTTCACTGTTCACCGTGGCAGTGTCGATGGATCTTCTTTGTTGCCGACACACAACAGCAAGAGCAAGTTTTCAAGATTTATCAAGCAACCTGCCCAAGTCCACACTTTGTGGCATTGGGAATTTCCAAATGAAAAAAAAAATCTAAGACAAACCTGCAATGGACCGTAATTGGCTTCTCGTCTGAACCAACCCTGTCCCTAAAGGTTCGGACAAACCTAACCAGTGTCTGAGGTGGTTCTGGTACTCCAAAGTCAGGCCAGGTTGAGAAATGGAAGTGCTTGATTATTCGCACTTGATCACCCTGCAAATTAATAAATTATTCAATAAAACAAAAAAAGCAAAAATAAAAAAATGCTCCCTTTCCTGCAGCGATATGAAGTAATGGAACGTACAGACTACCTTGTTTTTCAAAGTGGCAAATCTCAGATGTCAGTAAAGCTCTCTTGTAGAGTAAGGACTCCCACTAACCACTCTTCTCTTCCAAATAGCGATGTTTCACAGTTCGTAGGGAGGCCATTAAGCCTAAGAATTGCTGTAGGCGACTAATGCTGAATAGGACTGTCTGCTTAAAGCTACTAATGCTATACTGAAGCATGATTTGGCCTGGATGCTTAACCCTTAAAGGTCCAAGGTCAAAATGGCATCGCTCAGGTCCAAGGGGTGGTCCAATGGACCTCCCCATCTTCTAGGCTCCTAGGGGCAATCTTAGGTCCATCACCATTTTAATTGGTCTCTTTTAGCCCCCAAACAAAAATTTCAGACAGATCTGATGACATCTTCCAGTATTTTTTGCTCTCGATAGGTCAAAAAACATGTTTTCGGTGTAAATTTTTGGAGCGAACTTTGAATTTTTATAATAGCCGGAATGTTTGCAATTTTTTGGTGTTATTGGTTTTAAATTGTCGAATTGAATGTAATATTTGATTTTTTAAACACATATCCTTGTTTTTCCTGGCTTAATTCATTTTTTGGTCAGTAGTAGTTAGTTGTGAGAGTTATGTGGAAGGGTTCATTTTTTGAATTTTTTTTTGAAAACTTGACAGAACTGGAATCGACATTCAGATTTGAAGTTTGCTGCATATGGTGGTAAAATGTGAGCAAATGAGAAGCCTGACATGTTCAGAACTCGTACTAAGGTCACCACTTTGACTCCGGCGTTTTGACATTTTAGAGTGGCTTGAAGTCCAAGGGGTGGTCCATTGGACCACCCACAATTTTTTGACTTCCAAGGTGTGGTAAAATGGACCACAACAGATAAATCTTGCATTTGAGGTAAAATTTGCATGCACAAGGCATAATTTTGTAAAAAAGTTGAAATTATCAGAATTTGAAAAAATCAATTTTCTCGAAACCCAAAAAATCCAAGGGGTTTGACCACTTGATTTTGGACCACTAACCACTAAATTTTTGGACTAAACACATTGGACCACTAAACACATTGGACCACTAAATTTTTCCACAATTTTTTTTTCGGGTGGAGGTGCCATGGACCCAAAATCCCAAACAACCAATCAATTTTAACAACAATTGTTCAAAATGAAGGCAAATGAGGTGGACTAGTGGCAAAAAATTGGTGTGGTCCATCAGACCACCCCTTGGATTTCTGAAAATTGAGCACCCAAAACAGTCCGAGAGGTGGTCCAATGGACCACAAAATAAAGACGTTGAAAAGGATTGGCATTATTGGAAATTATTTGATAAACAATATGCAATACTGATTTGTTTTGCCCAGCCATGGAAGATACTTGCCTTCAAAGTGCTTAATTCGGTGAAAAAAGTGGGGTGGTCCGACGGACCACACCTTGGATTTTTTGAAAATTTATGGCATCACTAAGGTCCAAGGGGTGGTCCATTGGACCACGGGCCTATTATTCAGGAACCTGCCTACAGTTTTTCTTGCCTGTGTTAGCACAGGTCCAACCTACCCCTGGGATAGCATATCTGGGAGGACGGGTCTATTGCTTCTCCCCAAAAAAATTTAGAGGCGGAAAGAAAAAAAAGTGGTCCAATGGACCACCCCTTGGACCTTTAAGGGTTAAGCTTGCTGTAGAAGATTGATATTGCCGCCGAGCTTTCTACTAATTCCAGGATTGATGTGGACATCTTCACCCGGGCCCGGGATCGACGATCATCTGCAAGGAATTATCTGAAGCAGAAGACCCTCTCGAAGGTGAGCAACTGTGGCCGTTCTCTTCATTTGGCGACCGTGACAACGTTCTGCAATCTTCGGATCTAAGGAAGATCTTCGGAAGATCACCTCCTTGATTGGCAATGGAACGTCAATTTCAAAATCAAGATTTGGTTTGGATATCATGGAAGGGTGCTCGAAATTGGCCAGGCCTGATTTTCCGCCCTTCTGTCACATCGTCTGATGTCAAACGCCTGTTTGATGTTTTTTTCCTCGGAACTTATCAAATAGCTTCAAAGTTGACGTTGGATAAGTTATCATTCTACCAAGAAACTTTTGATGATAATACGAGGAATGTCAGCAAAAGCACGTCGTTCAACTTGGCTTTGGAGGAGGCCCAGGTGATTTATGCTAACAAAGACTGTGACAGAGCTACACAGCTTTATGCCAGAATGGAAAATGAATATCAGACTTTTGATCAGCGACAACTCTCTCAAACTCAGGCTTCGGGATCAAAGATTCTAACTGAGGAGGTTGCTAAGGTCGTAGCTTTGGAGGAGGAGGAGGAGGAAGTAGAGCAGGTTCAGTCGGCCACTGCGGATGAAGTGACTAGTGGTGTGGAGGCCAAACTTGATATCATCTTCACGGCCATCCAAAAGTTATCCATGAACCAATCGGTGATGCAGAATCAAGTAGATGAATTGCGTTCTGCCAGGTCATTCAGTGCACCTGAGGAACAAAGCAGTGCCCAAGCATCAGGTACATTTCAGGTGCCGCAAAATGTTATCAGTCAACAAGATTCCTGCTCACTCGCACCTCAAACAGGAAAGGTGTACTTCCAGACGACTCCGAAGTTGCCCAAGTTTACTGCTCATCGAGAAGAAAGCCCCTGGGAGTTCTTAGACGAACTAGAGACATTTGTTCTTACCTCAGGACTGTCGGAGTCTCAAGTGATTAATCAGCTATTGCTGATGTTGGAGGGGACATGCAAGACTTGGTTCAGGTCTATTCGGGCGTCGCTTCATAACCTTAGTGCATTTCGCGAGTTATTCATACAGGAGTTTGTTGGGCAAAGCCAAATAACCCATCTGCGAGAGAAGCTAAACTCACGTTATCAGAGACCGCAGGAGTCATTTCGTGACTATGCTTACGAGAAGTCTAAGTGGTGTTCTTATCTGAATCCTGGTATGGCTGAAAGAGAAGTTGTTAGCAAGGTGATTGAAAGAATGAACCCTAATCTGGAGCTCTTCTTGAAGAGTAAGTCGACAACTTCTTTGACCAAGTTGATCCGAGAAGTGGAAGAAGTAGAATTCTTGCTGGAAAAGAAGCAAAGGTTTGACTCTAGGAACGTAATGAAGAGTCCTTGGCGGCAATCTCTCACATCTGCTGATTACAGTTCTGTCCCAACTGGTAGACGACAAAATGTTGAGAGCTTAACTCCTCCCACAGCACGTCCCTCTGAATTTGTGGATAGATCTGTTCAACCTCGTCAAGTTGTTTGTTATCGATGCGGAATTCCAGGCCACTTTGCTCGAAATTGTCAGTTTACAATGCCCGGAAGTGCCGGTTCTGATCAACAAAGATGTAGAGTTCCTGATCCAAATGTTGCACCAAATTCGCGGAATCGTTCTCAGTTATCTGGAGTGCGAATCGAGGAGATTGCAACAGGATCTACTCCTAATGTAGCTGATTCTTCTCAATCAAGGATGGAAGATTCCGTTTGCTTGTATGTTCCTGTTAAGATAATGCTACAAAATGGGGGACCAGTTGAAGTGTTGGCTCTTCCAGATACAGGGGCCTCAGTCTCTGTGTTGAACTCCAAACTGGTTCGAGATTTGGGTATCAAAACCAGATCCAGTATTGAAACCGTCTTAGCTTTTGATGGTCGGGAATGCCGTGCCTTAGCGGAGGGACAGATCGAAATTCAGATTCTAGGCGTAACCTGGAAAGGAAGATTCATTGTTGCTAATCTCGGAGTCATTGATTTTCTACTTGGCAGAGATATTTTGAAGTCAATGGGAATTGTGATTGATCTGAATTCAGCTTCTTATGGGTTGGGGTTACCCTTGGATGGCAAGTTGATGGCCAAGGATAAAATTCATCGCACCTGTGCCAATGAAATTGTGAGCGTCATCACTAAGAGACAGACTACTGGTGTCAACTCAGCTGGGAGATCTGGGGATTCATCTTATGGTTATGCGGCAGAACAGTTGGTGCACACAAAAACAGAAGTTTCTTTTGGTGACTTAGTCTTCGATAATCTCTTGGAGGAAGTTGTGGACAGTGGATCCTCTCTCTCAGATTTAGATAGTTCATCTCAGGCTGAGGTGAGCAAATCAACAAAGGAAAGTGTCACAAAGGGAGATGCTGGAGCAACTCCTTCTTGGAGGTCTGATGATCCATTGACTGTGCCAATTTCTGAGAAGACATCTTTGAAGCCAGTTATACTCACCTCCGAATTATCTTTACCCACAGATACAGGATTTTGGTTCCCTTCTGGACAGAATGAGGTGGCAGATGAAACCTTCGGTGAGGTGCCATTGGAGGTAACTCTTCCTGTTCAACATGATGTGGATGATGTGGAGGCCAGGATTCAAGGCTCTTTGGAATCTTCTTCTCTTGGAGGGATCGAGAAATTGCAAGTGATACAATTGATGAAACAGTTTCCATCTTTGATGTCAAGCCTTCCTGGCTGTACAGACTTGATACACCATTCAATTGACACTGCTGATGCCGTCCCTAGGAAAGTTCCGCCTCGTCGCACGTCTCCTGTTGTGCAGAGGGAAATTGATGATCAGGTTCTGGAACTTCTGGAACGTGGACTGATTCGACCTTCCCATTCTGCGTGGGCTTCACCAGTGGTGATGGTTCCCAACAAAGATCAGACCTATCGATTTTGTGTTGATTACCGTCAACTCAACAAAGTCACCAAGGCTGACTCTTATCCAATACCAATTGTTGACGATATTCTGCAAGGCATGAAGTCCATGAAGTTCTTCACTTCCATTGACCTTAACAAGGGGTTTTGGCAAGTACCCATGAACCATTCTGATGTTGAAAAGACTGCTTTTGTTGTCAAGGGAGGTCTCTACGAGTGGCTTGTTATGCCATTCGGCCTGAAGAATGCATCATCAACTTTCCAGCGTCTAATTGATCGTTTGCTGGTAGATGTAAGAGGATGTTGTGCATTCGGGTATATCGATGATATCATAGTCTATTCATCTACTTGGTCAGATCATTTGAGAGATCTTGCGCAGATTTTTAGCATTCTACGATCAGCAGGATTGACTATCAATCTTCGAAAGTGCAAATTTTGCCCTGATCAGATGCGTTATCTTGGTCATGTTGTGACGAGAGATGGAATTGGTGTTGATCCCCAGAAGATGCAGAATGTTCATGATTTCAGACGCCCAAATGATATTGATGAACTTGGATCATTCCTTGGATTGGCAGGATACTTCCACAAGTTCATCCCCAACTTCAGTGACGTTGCTGCTCCTTTGTATGCTCTTCGAAGGAAACATGTCGAATGGTGCTGGGATATCAAGTGTGAGCGAGCCTTCAGGAGATTGAAGGAAATGCTAACTTCTCCACCAATTCTGTCATATCCTGATTTTGATAAAGAGTTTATCATTTGCACGGATGCTAGTGGCATTGGATTAGGAGCTGTCTTGATGCAAAGATCAACTGATGGTAGGGAATTTGTCATTTCATACACCAGTCGGGGATTGACGGATGCTGAAAAGAATTACAGCACATATGAAAAAGAGTGTCTTGCTGTGATCTATGCAGTGGAATACTGGAAGCATTTTCTTGAGTGTAGACCTTCACGGTCTATACTGATCATTAGAGCACATTGAAAATGGTGATAATTTGTGGAAAATTTCGCTCAAAAGTCTAAAAATTTCGTAATTTGGCGGTGGAAATAAAAAGGCTAGAACCTGTCAAAAACGCATTTTCAGTAATTTTTACAATGTGATTGCTTTGAATTTTGCAGGAAGAATACATTGGAAAAATGATGTAAATAAACTGAAGAAGAGACTGAGAAAAGAGCAAAAACAAAGCTTTATTTTTCAAATGTTTTTGTGCACTATGCTTGCCACTTATTAAAAAAGGAAAAACACGACATTTTCGCATGTATATCGTGGAAAAAGGAGATATTTCGTGGAAATCAATGAATTTCGTGGAAATTTTCACATTTCGTGGAAAATCGCCCATTCACAATTGCCAGAATGGCCATTCAATTGACTAAAATGATAAAGAAATCACAAAAGATGGTTGAAATGGCTGAGTTCGTTTTGGCGGTGACAATTCCTTTTCACCATTTTCAGAGTGCTCTACTGATCATTCATCCTTACAGTGGTTATTACGACAGACGGATCTAAAAAATCGTTTGGCACGTTGGATGCTTCGTCTTCAACAGTTCACTTTCAAGATTTGCTACAGACCTGGTCGATTGAATGTGATAGCTGATCATCTTTCTCGCTCAATAAATGTTGTTGATAAACCATTCAATTTTGCTGGTATTGACTTGGGGGAATTTCGTCAAGCTCAGAAAGATTGTTTGACAACACAGCAGCTGATTTCTCAGGATGTTACAGATGGTGACAAAAGAAAGTTCTTGCTTAAGGGGGGACCATAGGTAGGATTTTGTAAAAAATCTTATTTTTGGTAATTTTGGTTTTTTATCATTTAAAGGTAATTAGGGTGTGCTGAATCCATTTCTGTGGTCAGATTTCACCTGAGATGCTTAGTTTTATCACAATATGCAAAATACGCGAGAGACACACTTTTGCGCCAAAGCCGTATTTTGTTGAATTATCCATTCCGCCTGGAATAAAACATACCTTCCATACTGTCTATTTTTTGTACACCCATTCCTCCTGTTGGTTTAGGTTCTGTAGGCTCCAATTCCCCTAATAGGTCACCCATTCCCTCATTAGACTAGACTACCACCCATTACCAAAAAAAAAAAAAAAAAAGAACCCCCGATTACCATCTAAAACAAAAATTTATGTGTAATAGGTTCGTATAAGGAAACTAATGCATTTTTTCTTTCCCTAGGTTGTTTTAGATGAGACAAGATTTTTTGCTCTAAAGTTACTTTGCTTTGCTGACTTTGTTCTTGGCTGGAAGATGGGGAACAGATCGGGCAATGCGCCTGATCTGTTCTTTCTATTGCATATTATCTGTGTACTGAACTACCTAAACTTTACAGGCTTTTTTCTCTGTTTTGATTTCCGCCTGCCTTTTTTCACTTTGAATTAGCATATCTTTGCAACCGTATGGGCTAGAAATGTCAAAATTGGTGGACTTATATAAAAAATGCCAAGGAAGATAGTGACAGAGTCGGAATTTTGATTTTTATCCTCTAAACCAGTTCAATGGCCATCCATACCATTTTGGACAGGCGCTAAGAGTTGCGAATGACATTTGAGGTGAAAATAATATGGGATAGAGATGTAAAATGTCAAATATGGCTCTGTCACTATCTTGGAGCTTCGTTTCTATGCAAAAAAATCAAAATCCTACTCTCATAGCTTACACGGTTTTCATACGCAAGCAATTATAGCTGGCGCTACATTCCTTATCTTCAAACATGCATAACTTGAAAACGGTTTGACCTAGGTAGTTGAATTTTTGCATGAAAACATCTCTTTACCATCTAAAAGTGTGTGCCAAATTTGAACCAAATCGGACAAACCGTTCGCGATTTGGATTTCTACCTATGGTCCCCCCTTAAAGACGGAACCTGGTATCATGTGTCTTTCGACAAGTTTTTAGCTTCAGATAAGCTTCAATTTGTTGTTCCAGTTTCCCTTCAAGAAAAAGTACTTTCATTTTTCCATGATCATCCATTGTCAGGTCATTTTGGCCAACGGAAAACGATGAAACGCATTTTAAGAGTTGCTTGGTGGCCAAAGTTGTCTTCTGCCATTGGTGCATACATCCGATCATGTGAGATATGTCAAAGAAAGAAATCTGTCTTCACGAAGCCGATGGGTCCACTTATGCCTGTGGTAAAGCAAGAGACCTGGGAGATGATAGGCATCGACTTGATGGGACCATTCCCACGTTCGAAGAATGGTAACCAATTTCTACTTGTTGCCGTGGATTACTATAGCAGATGGGTTGAACTCTTTGCTCTACGAGATTCCACCACTGCTACAATTACTAAACGCCTCTCAGCAGAGATATTTACTCGCTTCGGGACACCGCAATTCATACTGAGTGATCAGGGTCCTCAATTTGTGTCGGATGTTTTTCAGACTTTCTTGGCGACGTGGGGTGTTAAGCAGTCGACTACAACGCCTTATCATCCACAAACCAATTTAACCGAACGTGTCAACAGAAATCTAAAATCTATGATTGCATCATATGTCGGCTCTGAACATACAATGAGGGACAGATTCTTGCCTGAGTTACGATTCGCCCTGAATACTGCAGATCATGATGCAACTGGATTTCCACCTTCTATGTTGCTGTTGGGGAAGTCTCTGCCGAACCCTCTTGATCATGTACTTCAACCGAAAACAACTTTCCTCATTCCTAAATGTAGATTGGCCAGAGATGAGTTGCAGAGACACTTGCAGCATTTGAAAAATGTGGTGATCCGCAATGTCAACCAGAATAAACTCATTCAAGCACGTAACTACAATCTTCGTGTTTGTCCAGTTGACTTGAAGTCCGGCGATCTTGTTTTGCTGAAGCTGCATCCCCAATCGAATAAATCCGGACATTGGACATTTTATGTCTAAACTTGCCGATCATTGGGGAGGTTCTTTTGTCTTGGGACGTCAATTCAACGCAGTAAATTTCGAACTCCTTGGAATGAATGGTGAATACATTTCAACCGCTCACGTGTCTCAATTGAGGAGGTACTACAAGAGACGACCCGCCCACAATGGAGTGGGGGGTTACTCACATTGAAGTCTTCACCTGATGATTCTCCTGTAAATGATGTAAATAGCTTCTTCTGATCTTTGCTGCTCCTTTTCTTTGTGATGGATATGTCATGATATGCTGTGGTATTTTGTTCCTGTATGTGATATAAGGATCTTCAGAATTCCAAGACCTCCAGGATGGGGGGAGGAGATATGGTGATTTCCCATTAGGGTGGATTCTGTGATCAGTTGTTTGAAGAAAGAAGGAACTTCAGATGAGGATTTTTCGTCGTCGAGAGGGGAGATGTGTAGAGTAAGGACTCCCACTAACCACTCTTCTCTTCCAAATAGCGATGTTTCACAGTTCGTAGGGAGGCCATTAAGCCTAAGAATTGCTGTAGGCGACTAATGTTGAATAGGACTGTCTGCTTAAAGCTACTAATGCTATACTGAAGCATGATTTGGCATGGATGCTTAAGCTTGCTGTAGAAGATTGATATTGCCGCCGAGCTTTCTACTAATTCCAGGATTGATGTGGACATCTTCACCCGGGCCCGGGATCGACGATCATCTGCAAGGAATTATCTGAAGCAGAAGACCCTCTCGAAGGTGAGCAACTGTGGCCGTTCTCTTCACTCTCTCTCTTGTTATACGAAAATAAGCCACTCCAGATATTGTTCTGCAAGAATCAATGGAGAAAAATAAAGTCAAAGAGTTAGACAATTCCATTTGCTCGCATAATAAGATGCCTCTCTACACTTTCAGTCACAATCAATGAATGGCAAGAGAAAGAGATAGCACAACGGCAATTCTGAAAGAAGATGTGAAATTTGCAATGTTTTGGAAATCAGAGAAAACAATAAAAAAATGAAAAGACAAACGACCGAAAAAATCAGTAATTTTGGGTGCAACCCCCCCTCCCCCATTTAAAAGAATTGTCACTCATCACAGATTGGCAATTGGTCGATGATGAATCAGTCTAGTCAAAGAAAAAGAAACTGAAAACCATTCATTAATTAATTGGCTGAAAACAAAAGCCATAGCCATCACAGACTCACCCGACAAACTCTAAACTCTGATATGTTCCAGTCCTGGTAGTGGCTTTCATTCATTACTGTGACTTGGATATCACCATAGTAAACGGGCTGTGTTTCATATGGCCAATAGTGGTCACACTTCTCACGACCCTTCTCAACACAGCGTGTCAGCATAATTATTGCTTTGGAACCACTCTCCCAACACATTCTCCAGAAGTCATCACGTGTTGAATGCAGAGGACCCTGTGTGACAAGGAACTCGCGAGGTGAATTGAAGCCCTGAAAAGAAGATAAGAAAAGAAAAAACAATCCCATTTCATTAGACAGTACGCACATGGAAACATGGAAGGAAACCAACCGGAAGGGGTGATGTCTCACCCAATAATCAATCCATCACAAACTACCAACCAACAAGATTTTTTTAAATTTTCCACTATCCTATGCATGCGTTTTGTTTTGCATATGTAATGTTAGCAGTCAAAACTACTAATTATTGTAATTCAATGATCGCACAGAAGAATATGCAATGCTTTTGCACATTCTTCAGTGCACTGTGTGGGTCATTTGACCTCGTCGACCTCGGCATGACGCCTTAGGGTGGGCTTCGTGGAAACTTTGTGGGGACACATTGTGATTTGTGTAATCTCCTACTGCAAAGAAAGCAGAGTTCATATAGGTACCATTTTACAATGAAAGACGAACTTCAAGAATCAACTTGACAAGAGTGCAAATATCCAGGTGAGATGGTAAGAGAAAATCAGACAACATGGATGGGGCCCAAGGTTTTAAAGAAGAAAAAAATGAGATGACTTTTCAATTTGTGAAACAAGATGGCGGAACAACAAGGGGACTACCTTTTCAAATGGATGGGGACAGGGCAGCACTTCAGTGCAGTGCCAAGGGGTGTCTTGGCTTGAAATAGGTCAGATGGATACTCGTACAGCACAGAAATGACCAAAATATTGGTCACCAATAAGTGCAAAAAAAATCCTTTGGAAAAAACTCTCCATTGCTCTCTCTTGGCTGTGAGTTGGAGGCTGGCTTTGTAACTGTGGACCACTATTCAGAACACCTGAGGAGGGTAGAAGGTGCAAAGGGCAGATCAGATCACGGGAGGAGAGTTCTCTTTATGCATGCATTGACAACGTTTGTGACAATATAGGGGGGAGAGGGTCGAATAAAGAATAACAAGCAACAATTGTTGTGACATTCACGCTTACTTGTAAAAAAGAGCACGAGGGACGGACACTTCAACAATTTTTGAACATTTTACTTTTTCTGTTTTTTAGTAGTGGTCGTCTGCTTGCGTTACTTTTTTTTTTAATAGATTCTGTCAGAGAAAACCCTTTTCTATGATGAAATCATTATTCCTGAAGAGTCCCAAGATGGTGAAAAGCTCCAACGTCCATCCGTACGGATCAACACTGCAGCTGAAACTACAATCAAAGGCAGTTATACAAAACTAAATTGGAGCCATTTCCATTTTCCGTGGAACAGTCAGATAAAAAAATCCAAAAGTTCAGTCAAATTCCATCACACTGCAGGACTGCAATAGGAAATCTACTCTTGAAATAGAGTTCTAATCAGAGTCAAAATCCCACAGACACTTTTCTTCTCTCCACACTGAAAGAGGGTGGAATTTCGGCCTCGGTGGAGTTTCGTGACCAAAGCCTGCTCCAATGCAGAGAAATAACAAATTCTTTTCTCTGTCTGTGAAATCCCATGTTTCTGGTAAGGAAAGAAAATTGCCTGCTTCGTGTTTTCATTCTCGCAACTCTCGTAATTCTCGCTCAAGAGAAGCAAGCATGGTTTCTGGCTGGTCAATGGTTGCTTCCATGAAAAAAGTATGAAGATCCTTCCCTACGTCAACTCGTAGTTCTCAGCAGAAGAGTGGAATGAAAGAACAGCTGGGTAACTGCCTGGGATCCTCTGGCTGTTTGCTGTGTTGCCGCTTCACAGAGGCACAGCTGGAGTGTGATATTCTGCTCTGCTCAGCAGTCAAGTGGTGGTAGGTCATGGTCAGCCTCGGCCTACCTTGATCACTATCAACATGTGTGATGATGCAGGCTGCTACCAACCCCAATATATGGTCACTGGACAAAGAACCACATCCATGCAAAAAGGTCAATACATACAAATGAGAAGGGACGAAACAACTTCAATCCAAGTAAGGCCCGTTGTTTTCAAGTTGGTCTGAGAATTCAGCAAAAAAGCAGTTTCTCGCTTGGTTGGTTGGTAGTGGGGCCATAAGCCGCCACCACCAACACCATTCATCTGTCCGTTCATAACTTACAGGTACATAGTTAGCATTGATGTAGTCACTTCCTTCTTCATCATCAGTTGGTTTCAATTTGAATCTTGAATGATCGTAAGGCAAGATGTTGGTAAACCTATTCTTAGGTCGGTTAACTGGCAAATCTGCAGCTAAGCAAGACTGGTCCCTTCCGACATGCTTCAATTCTTCAAATTCTTCTGAGAAGCGGAAATCGGAATCGGCAGACATCCTACGGTAGTGCTCCACAAAATCTTTCAACTTCACTGGACGGCTAAAAAAAAGATGAAAAAAAAAAACAGTGACATTTCAGATAATTCGTTTGGCCAAGAATAAAGCAAAACTGACACATGCCAAGCCTGTGATGCTTGCTGTTCAATTGCAATTAGGAATGAAAGAACTTTCTGGTAGCATAACAAAACAAAGCCAGTCACCATCACGTGCCATTCACATTTACATTGTTTAAAGTGCAAGCTCCCATTTTGCATTCATGGCATGCGATCTACAGACAAAGCCAATAATTCTTCAACAATGCAAACTGTCAGCTGGAATGCAAAACAAAGACCAACTGCAATGCAATGCAATGCATGAAAGCAAAATCATGTTGGTTGTGGCATGGCTTGGCTTATTCTTCAAGGGACATCAACTGAGGATATAATTTGCAGAAAAAGACATTCTAATCTTGACAAAATTACAAAAATTAATAATGCTAGACACTTTAAAGCCAAAGACACATGAAACTTTCTGCAGATAATGTGCCCTGGCTAATACAGGGGGGGGGGGGGTATGGTACTGAAATGGTTTTGCACCCAAATACCCAGTCAAGCCAACTGCAGCTGACACTCAACAAAAAATAGAAGAGAGCCTGAACTCAACTGGTCTGAAATTCCTAGAACCCGAGGGAGGAGGGAGAGCGTGATCAGTTGCCCAGCTCTTAGCTTGTTCTCAGCAGGGGTCGATGTCATGATGATCAATGACCACCCACCATCTTGGCTTGGTTGCATTGGGAAAGGGAAGGGGGTCTTTGATGGGAGGAGGAGGAGGAGGAAAGCAGAAAACGAGACTGTCAACAACAAAAGCAGAAAAGATAAAAAAAACATTTTTCTCAGAATCCGAGAGTGAAATATTCTGGATAAAATGCAGGCTGTGGTGGATGGGTACATAATAAGATATGATAACACACAAGGAAGGGAGGAAGGGAGGGAAGAGAGCCCAGTAGAATGGAATAGAATGAAATGGGGGGATCAATTGTTGCATCTGCAGGATATGCACCTTGATGCAAAGCCTCGATGGGGTTACAAAACTACAAGGAGAACAAGAGGTCCCGTTGGCAGGTCCTCTCCAGAGGCGTAGCCCTCAGCCCTCCAGAAATGTAAAAAACTGGACATTTTGATGTTTATTTTGGGTGCAAAAATGCAAAAAACACTGCATTTTTCCAGTTCAATCAGGGAGTTTTGCAAACAGGGAATTTTAAATGTGCTCTTTACAAAAGTCATTTTTCATATTTTTTAAACATTCCCACTTCACTTTTGCAGCTATTTACAATCTTCCAAGCATCATTTTTGTCACAAAAGGCTATTGTCAGTAATTTTCTGAAAAACTAAGAAAGAGTGCCCACTGCCCACTCATTCTTCATTTTTGCCTGAATGGGGTGCAGCTGAAATACCAAGTAATAACCCATAAAGCACATGCAATTTCTGATGTGAATTTGAGAAAAACGTTACGAGAACAATAAATATCAGCATGAATTAGGCACTAAAGAGTTGCAAGATTCTTTGTACACACACGCAAAAAATCTGCTTGGACACATATTTTGAACCCCCTCTTTCTTGAACGTCTAGAGTCAGACTGTTTCACCAATGATGAAGATGAAATAAACAGATGAAGATGAAATAAACTGTGCAGCTCAATGTGTGTTGATTGGCAGAAAATCAGTCAAATGTGTTTTGAATCGCCAGCCAAGAAGAGACCAAAATGTCTCTTTATGCCAGAGAAGTAGGGACTGACAGATACCGATACCGATTCCGGTTTTTTCCGATAATATCGGTATTTTTCCGATACCGATACCATCGAAAAAAGAGTTCGTCAAAGGGAATAATTATTCGTTTTGAAAAGAGGTATGTTTTTTCATTTTCGTGATGTCTGAGAACACATTATTTTTGATTTAATTGTGGCTGTCTGGTCAAAGAGTTTTTCATTTGTCTCAACTTGCAGGTGTCGCTAAACAGTTTCCCACATGTCTCCACACATCAGTGTGAAAGTGAAAGTCCAGTCAAGCCCCCTTCACCCAAACTCGTTCCCTCCTTTGTCAAACAGAACTGCAGTGCAGCCAGCTGCAGTGCTCATAATTCAAATTGTCCAAATGAAGAATCTGTGTTTCTGTTTCTGCAGGTGAAATATTCCCAACCAACCGACCATCCCATCATGTATTGTGATAGGAGGCAAACAAATGCATGCAGAACAGCGGGGAGGGCCAGATCTGGCCTGGTGATGCATTTTTTCTTTGATGAAAAGACCATGCGCGTATAAGCACACGCTTCCTGACCCAGGGGATAATTCATTTGCAGTATTTGCACCTTTAAAAAAAGCTGCTTGCAGTTGTGCCTAAAGGAAATGTGCAGAGAACACCAACTTATGACAATCAGAAGCCCACACAATGTGGACTTTGGATCAAATTGTCCAACTGCCACCTTGAAGCATCCTGTTTCGGTTCTAGTACAAAACACGAACACATGTGCTGTCACTTGTCTTTGCCAAAATTTTGGGAAATAAACTACCGGTTATCGGTATTTATCGGTTATCGGTATTAAAGATTATCGGTATACCGGTATTATCGGAAAAAAGCCACATCGGTCAGTCCCTACAGAGAAGTATCCCAAAAATGACGTGATGAACCATGCTTTCAACAAAGAAAAGAAGAAAAATAGTCCACCATTGGATTCTCTCCTCTGTTGAACTTTTCCACACCTGCTCTTGTTCAAACAGTTGTTGTCGGAAGTGTAGAAAGGATTTCTTTGATTTATTTGATGCTCAGTTGATCAGTTGTGTTTGGAAGATAAGTTGCAAGTTGTGATAACGCCCGAGTGGTAATAAAAAAAAAATTAAGCATGCAACAGCCATGCGAAGAAGAAAGCTTTGAAAACGTTTGCGCCAGAGGGGGTGGTAGGGTTGGATGGGCTCAGTTGAAGTTGAAGAAGTGAAGTTGTAGGCTGCAGATTTCTTCAAAAGGGAGCGATGCCCAGCCTGTCACAAGCCAGAACATTTTCCAACTGATTTGGCATCGGATTTCATCCGCAGGCATGTTTTGTGGAAAACTATGGACTAGATCATTTCCAGAGCTGGATTTCACCAGGTGGCTTTTGGAGAATGATAAATAAAAAAGAAACATTGGATGGGGCGATGGGATTCATCAAAGCTCTGAATTCCCCACAAGGAGGAGAAGAAGCATTGGACATGGCTATTTTTCTTTTCAATAACCGGATATCCTTCAGATGAGCTTTGGAAAAAGAGGAAAAATGGACCAGGGCAATTGGACTTCTTCCATATCTATTTGGGCTTGCTAAACATAACATCGGTCAGTCAGAAAGCTGGGCCGAATGCCCAATCCAATACTGGTGATACACCACTGCAATTTTGTTGCAGTGGTGTCAAATTTCAAATTCATTCGACAGACTTCCTAGTGGCATAACATATTTTTCACATGCATTTACAGGTCTGCAAATAATTTGGGCACAACAATTATGAAATTTTGAATTAAAAATGAAAACATTGGGGCAGGCAACAGGCATACGAATTCCGCAAAGATCCGCACCAATGTTTCAGAGGAGAAAAAGAAGGTTTTTGCAGCAAATCCACCCCCCTTTTTTGTTTGAACTTTGTTCAACTTGAGATCCATCGCTCTCAGAAGGTGAGTGTTGATGATTTCCACTCCAATCCACTTGGTTGAAGACATACACCATTGATTGAATCTAGCTCACGTTACCATCACCATCACCATTGCAGTCTAGTCTTCAGAATTCAATGAGTCCATGTTCCGGACAAGTGTGAGCCAGATGACAATGTGAGGAGTGTGGAGTGGAGAGTAGACATCATCGCCAACTTCGCCGGGCAGAAATAATCTACCTTCATTTTTTTTTTATCAAAACAACTCGGAGAATTATATTATAAAATTTGGATGGTTTTGGAAATCCTGTACGAAGGCCGTAAGGAAAGCACGAATGCTGCAAGGAAATGAGCCAAAAAATGGATTTTTCTCATTAATTGGCCACTGGACTGTCAGCCCCTCAGAGTAAAAACACTTTACGGCTGCCACAATGACATCCAGACATAAGACAGTTGGTCTCCTTTTTGACATCCACACACTTTACGGCTGCCACAATGACATCCAGACATAAGACAGTTGGTCTCCTTTTTGACATCCAGACACTTTACGGCTGCCACAATGACATCCAGACATAAGACAGTTGGTCTCCTTTTTGACATCCACACACTTTACGGCTGCCGCAATGACATCCAGACATAAGGCAGTTGGTCTCCTTTTTGACATCCAGACACTTTACGGCTGCCACTATGACATCCAGACAAAAGGCAGTTGGTCTCCTTTTTGACATCCAGACACTTTACGGCTGCCACTATGATATCCAGACAAAAGGCAGTTGGTCTCCTTTTTGACAACCAGACACTTTACGGCTGCCACTATGACATCCAGACATAAGGCAGTTGGAATTTCCTTTGTGCAACTCAGCACAAAGGAAATGCATATGTATACAGACAGGGTGGTCCAAAATTAACCGGCCAGATGTGTTTTCTTTTCGTGTTTTCTTTTCATTCCGTTTAGGTGGGTCATGTTTTGAGCCTGGAGGTGTTAAGGCTCACTTACGGGTTCAAAGCGGCTTGAGCATGTGCTTCCCACAACAGGAGCTCACCGTGATGGTACTGCTCATCGGCAATTACTGCCAGACGTCGAGGTAAGCTGCCATCATCTCCACAAGCGGCATCCTGATAGGCCTCAGCAGTCGAAAACCACAACAAGTGATCTCATGCGGAAGCCGGAAATTGTGGAGTCCAGCTCAGTAGCCCGTGAGAAAGGGCAAGGAAGGCCAAAGAGCGCCACTTCCGATGGCTGGACTGTTGACATGCTGACGTTATTCCAATACAGCTCAAAGAGATAGGTCTCAGCAGACGTTGGCACTGGCAAAACATTTTTGTGTTCCGAATCCTCAAGAATGGCCAGAAATGTCAAATCAAAATTTATTGGCCGTATGGACTTCCTTGCCCTTTTTCACGGGCGACTGATCTGGTCTTGTCAAATTTCCGCATGACATCGTTTATTGTGGTTTTCGACGGCTGAGGCATATCAGAATGCCACTCGTGGAAGATGATGGCAGCTTCCCGAGTCACCTTGTAGCCATCACAAACCATCCGCACCATTTCGGCGAGATCATGTTGATGAGGCTCATGCTCGAGCCGCTTTGAGCTCAAAGAACTGGATGAAAAGAAAACACATCTGGTCGGTGAATTTTGAACCACCCTATAATAATATGTGCCAGTGCACTGCTGAAAAACGTTTTCAGCACTGGCCTGGCTCACCAATCAATATTTTTTATCGTGGAGTCAGTCGCATGCAGTGAAGAAGCCCTCCTCCAATATAAGGAATCATTTTGCTCTTGTATTGATGAAAAAAAAAAACAATAAAAAATCTCCAGAAGAAGCAGGGATGATTTTTGATTTCCAGCAGAAACACTGCTGCTTGTTCAGACATTCAGATTGTTAAAATTTAATAGAAGAGGAGAAAGAAGAAAGTCATGGAAATTTGACATTGGAAAACAAAACAAATGGAGGAAAGCAGACAAGAACAAATAATAACAAAATGACAAAATAAATGACATCCAACCTGGTATCAATGACACTATCTGGTAATGACATGTTATCATTCTGACGACCATCAACAGTCTGCTTTACACATGAACGTAATCGTCGTTTTCTGAGCATCATCAACAAAACACCCAACAGAAAGATGACTATCAACGGAATGGTGACACCAATCACAACAGGAGTGTAATCTTGATCTGAAACACAACAAAGATGGTGGGGGAGACAGTCGGACAATTTCATCTTCCTGTGATGCAAAGTGACGTGACAGAGAAATGATATCAACACAGGCAGTTTTTGTTCATTGCAGCAACAAGCAATATTTTTTATATATAGGCTAACTTTTATTTATTGATGAAAATCTCACACACAGTACATAAATTCCAGAAACGCTTTCGTTGTCATGCATGATCCAAAGATGTGAACTGAACATGTACGAAGAACAACTGACAGTTGAGCAACTCATCTAGTCAATAGTGCACTTCAGTCAGACTGACCTTGCTTTTTCAGATCCCCCATCCACAAGCAGGTGGAGTACTGTCTGTTGGTGAATACACTTTATGGATTCAACATTTGAGGAGTCCACAGCTTCCACTTGTACGTCAAAAATTCAGCCAGTCTGTCTGATTTTGAAGAAAGGTGGTGTTGCAACTATGAATTGGAAGCACTGCACTGGACAAAGAAGTTGAATTGAAAGAAAGCACAAATCAAATGCAAATCGATTGAACCCCTCCTAAACTTACCAGTTTGGATAGGAGCACTGTAAAATGTATCCCTGAATTTGTCTCTGGCCGTAAACGCCCTGACTTTGACCCTGTAAATGGAGCCTGGTTTCAGTTGACCATTACAATAGCTGCTACTTCCCTTCTTGTTATTGCTGCATTTTTGTGTTCCAATTGTGAAATCTTCAATATCTGAACCATTGAATGGGTGATATGGATCATTGACCTTAATTAATTAATCAATGCAAACATAGAAAAGAAAAGAAATGCATCATTTTCAACCATTAATAATCATTACCTATGTGAGGTGAATACCACAACAGCAAACAAGTTACCTTTTGATCAACTGGCCAGGCATGGATGAAAATTAATGAAACATTTAATTTACCACTGCCTGCCCTGCCCTGCTCTGTTTTGCCACATCTGAAGACATTGGATGGTTGCAATTTTTAACATTGAATTAAGAATACCAATCAGTCAGCTAAATTTTATTTTATTGTGCGAGCAAAAAGATAAAACAGAAGGTGTATTTTTCCTTGGTTCGCTCAATTTTGGAATATGCCTCAACTGTGTGGGATCCCTACTACATAAGTCGGATTGAGGATGTAGAGAGGGTTCAGAGGAGGGCGGCCCGTTTTGTTACAGGAAGATACTCCCCACTGGATAGTGTGTCCGATATGATGCAAGAACTGGGGTGGAACTCCTTGGCTTCTCGTAGGAAGGTTGCTCGGTTGGCTGGTTTATTCTTGGGGCTGAATAATGTAGGCGGCTGGTCCTCCATAAAGGAGTTTTTATTGCCACCTAGGGTGGATTGCACAGCCTCGAGCCAAGTTAGCCCAGAGCTAAAGTTGGCCCAGTGCTTGTTGGCCCTGGGCTAAGGCATCGGGCCAAAATGGGTTGCACAGCTAAAGTTAGCACTCGGACCAGTAAGCACGGGACTAAAGTTAGCACTCGCGCTAAAGGGATTTAGTCCCGAGTAAATGGGTTTGGCCCCGTGCAAAATGGGTTTGGCCCCATGCAAAATGGGTTTGGCCCCGTGCTAAATGAATTTAGCTCCGTGCTAAATGAGTTTGGCCCGTGCTTTGGCCCCGGAATTTAGCCCCGTGCTAAAAGGGTTGGCCCTGCGCTTAACCGGTTTGGCCTCGTACCTGCATCTGTCGGCAAGTATCCAAATTCATATTCTTGAAAGCAGTGGCTCATCCTGCTGGCGCAGAAGTGGCGACGCCACCTCGAGGGACAAAAATTAAAATTATGATTTTTTAGATTTTTTTTTCTTTGGGATAATCATGATTTTTGCAGCAGAAGTGGCCCCCAAATATCTGATATCAGAGATTCTCTATCAGCTGGTGCTGGTGGAAATGATCCCTCATGGCACCGCCACCCTTCGCAGGAGACTGGACTTGCCACTGCACGTGAGACATATGTATTTTTGACCCCTATGCTCACCTCACCCCAAGTAAAAGCTTTGAGGAGAAAACAACTCTTAATTCAGTTATAATAAGCTTTGAAGATGCAAACGCATGTGACGCACTTGCCAGGTTAATTCTAAGCATTGAAAAATTAATTCAGGACTTAAAATTCGCATTATCCAGCTATACCAGTATTCTTCCATCGATAAATTTTGCAGGATAGATATTTAAAATAAAGAAGCACGTGGGCAACAGGCCAATTTGGTTTGAGCGCAACTGCGTTTTTCAGTGCTGTGTTTTCAGTTGCGGCCTTCGGTCGCACGGATGCAAATCCTGCCGCGACTTTGGATGGCAGAGAGCGTTTGGTGCAATGATGCTGGATTGGGGCCCTGTTTTCGCAAGAAAGAAAAACAATTTTTTTCTAACCAAAAAAAAAACCTAAAGCTATCTGAACCTGACCCTAACTCTGTCCCCTCTCGGAAAAAAACAATGCTAGGTGGGGGCACCGGCCTGCCATCTAAAGTCGCGGCGGGGTTTGTAAACTGCCCTCCCGGCAGGGTGCAGTCTCCCCACCTGGCAGGAAATTCTCACACCCCCAAAATGATGCCCCTGCTCAAAGGGCGTATCAAGCCAGGCATAGGTGCTGGATCGGATCCCGGGGGCAGGGCAAAGCAAACAAAAAAAATATCCGACAACAAACACATTCTTTGTCCAACAGCACACAGGAAAAAACGCCGAACCGCCGGAAAATTGAGAACTTTCATCAAAAGGGAGATTTTCTGTCAGGGATGGGAGGATGGAGCAATGAAAAAAAAAACGAGTCAATTCGGGTCGTGCGGGTCCCGCACTGGCTGGCGATTAAAAGTGACCGGGACTTGCAGCAAGGACAGAGACCAACCCAATGGCGCAGGACAAGTCCGACAGGCATGGCACTGGTTCTGGCTTCACAACATCTGTTGATGGCAACGCGATTGCGACCGGACCACAAGCATGTTTTATTATCGCATTTTTGAAAATGCCCCAGAGACAAACAGAAAAAAATGGAAAAATGGCTTCCTGAAAACTCACGCAAAATGTGCACAAAGTGCATTGAAATTCCCCACATGAACCTCCCATCGAAAAAAAAGTTGAACGAAACATAATACAAGCTCGATTTTGGCATTTTTTTGCAGCAAGCATTCGACTTGGCGAATGCTTGCTGCAAAAAAATGTTTTATTATCGCATTTTCAAAAATGCGATAATAAAACATGCTTGTGGTCCGGTCGCAATCGCGTTGCCATCAATGGGGCTAACTTTAGCACGAGGACTAATTTAGCCCGCAGCTGTGCAAACGCTTTTCGCTTGGCCCAGGGCCAACTTCGACTTTAGCCCTAGCCCTCGGGCTAAGTCGGAGCTGTGCAATCGACCCCTAGTCATTATGGTAGACGAGACCATGATTTTAAGCTCTATTCTGCTGCTTGTCACAAAAATGCGGGGAAGTATTCTTTTGCTGTCCGGACCGTGATTGATTGGAACGCCCTGCGTTCTGAGGTTTTTGGGACAGATAGTGATTTTTGTGTGGGCACCTTCAAGCGCAATGTCAGATCTTGGCTGATGAAGTAACGTGACATTTTGTGATCTTGTTCTGTTGGTATATAACTATCGATGTTTTGTGTTGATTTGCGCCTGGACTCTCGTCCTTTCAAATTAAGTTATTTGATTTGATTGGATAAAAAATGGACACAAAGCAGACCACAGCCCTGACTGTGGACTCTTCTGAATTCCTCATCAAGAGCGGGTAGCCCAACAGAAAACATTTTTGTTTTGTTTTTTTTTTTTTTTTTTTTTTGAAGTTTTCAATTTTGCTGCTGTGTTGGGGGACTCATAAGTATACTTAGAGTATGTTCAGTGCAAAACTTTAGCCGTTCATCTCTTAGTCTTAGCAGCATGAAAAAAAGAGGAAATATGCAAAACTTTTTGAAGTGAGATCTTCTATTTGCAGCATGCGAAATAAGACATACTTTTTTGTCAAAATCTAGTCAAAATTTCATCGAAATCCAGCTGATGAAGCTGGAATTTCAATTTGGGGCCCCGTTCAGTCACAATCTGCAAGAAAGTCGATGCGCAGAAAAAATTTTTCTTTTGGTATCATTTTTTCATAAAAACAGTCATAAAAGTTATTCTACTCGTAACAGAAAATCAAAATTTTGGCTTTGTCAACCAGACTTTCAAACGTTTTTACATAATTATGTACACCAATTTTCAACTTTCCAGCATGCACAGTTCCTGATATCTCACTTCAGAAAGTTTGGCGATGCAGAAGTGAGAAAGTTTTGTGAAAAATAAAGACTACAATTTCATGAGAAAGTTTTGTGAAAAATAAAGACTACAATTTCATGAGAAAGTTTTGTGAAAAATAAAGACTACAATTTCATGAGAAAGTTTTGTGAAAAATAAAGACTACAATTTCATGAGAAAGTTTTGTGAAAAATAAAGACTACAATTTCATGAGAAAGTTTTGTGAAAAATAAAGACTACAATTTCATGAGAAAGTTTTGTGAAAAATAAAGACTACAATTTCATGAGAAAGTTTTGTGAAAAATAAAGACTACAATTTCATGAGAAAGTTTTGTGAAAAATAAAGACTACAATTTCATGAGAACGTTTTGTG
Source organism: Sinentomon sp. SZTP_YWyxl (assembly GCA_030068105.1). NCBI lineage: Eukaryota > Metazoa > Arthropoda > Protura > Sinentomata > Sinentomidae > Sinentomon > Sinentomon sp. SZTP_YWyxl. The sequence continues at coordinate 24,111 of JASGXE010020482.1, forward strand.
AAAAATAAAGACTACAATTTCATGAGAAAGTTTTGTGAAAAATAAAGACTACAATTTCATGAGAAAGTTTTGTGAAAAATAAAGACTACAATTTCATGAGAAAGTTTTGTGAAAAATAAAGACTACAATTTCATGAGAAAGTTTTGTGAAAAATAAAGACTACAATTTCATGAGAAAGTTTTGTGAAAAATAAAGACTACAATTTCATGAGAAAGTTTTGTGAAAAATAAAGACTACAATTTCATGAGAAAGTTTTGTGAAAAATGAAGACTACAATAATCAAAGTGGTTTTTGGTAATCATAACTTCATTGTGGAGAACAGTATAAAGTTGAAAAATTGGCATGTTCAAGTAAAAAAAAATGTGGAAAATCAGCTGGTAAAAAATCAGAAAAGTCACTTTCTGCCTCGTTTGGTGGGTATTTGGTGAAAGAAATAATGCAAAAAAATCTTCAGCGTTAGGAGGTAGTTGGTGAGAATGACCTCGAAAAATGTAATGCTGCTCAAAAGCTAATTGAGAAAGAAAAATGGTTTGAAAATTCTGAAGGAAGATATTTCAGCCTTAAAGATTGGAACAAGAAACAAAACCGATTAAAAAAAACTTTCGAGGAACCCCCGCTCAATGAGAACATCAGATACAAAATGGGTTAATAGTGTAAGAAAGCCAAAAAACACAAAAAACAAACAAAATAGGTATGTAGGTAGGTACCTGATATGGTGGCCATGATTTGTAGCTTTGAACATCAGCCCAACTTGGCAGAACCAAGCCCAAATTGTCTTTGCTGCTGTCCTCTGCAATTATAATCGAATAGCTGCCAACCTGAAAAAAAAAAAAAAAATAAAAAAACAAAAACAAAATTTAAAACTACATGCAGGCAATGAAAGGAAAACAAAACCGAAGCAGATAAAAAAAAACAGAGGTGGTTAAGCAAAAAAATTGTACATTTAGGTGTGATGTTCCCCCTCCACTCAGATGTGGTGCTTAATCTTGCATAGCAGACTTTCTTCTATTGCGTTTGCAGAAAGTACATGTTACCAAGGCCTCCTCACTTATGCAGGCAGTAACTTCTGGTGTCCCACAAGGCAGTGTGCTGGCCCTAGTGTTCGGAGTGAGGGAATATTCCTGGGAATATTCCCAAAATTCCCGGGAATGTTCCCGGAATATTCCCGCCCCTCTGTGAAAGTTCCCGGGAATTTTCAATGAAAATTCCCGGGAATATTTCCAGTCTCATATTGATTTTTCTGACTGTTTTTGACTTTGAAAAGTTTCCAAGGGAATATTCCCAAAATTTCCGGGAATTTTCATTCAAAATTTCCAGCAAAATTCTTGCATTTGAATATTTCACATTAAAAACTTTACCTCGGTAATTTTTTTTTTTTTTTTTCTGTTGTGTTTGTATTTGTATTTTAAATCAAAATTCCACAATGCATTTCAAACAGATCATGATGTTTGCAATTCACAAATATTTCACAATGAAACCAAAATCATCCAAAGTAATTTTTAAATGAATGCATATGCACAGTGCCTTTAACTTGAGCCGTAATCACGAGGCCTTTGACTTTTTGTCTCCAGAGCAGCCAGCATTGGGCATAAAAGGGGTCCCTTAGGGGTTGGACTTTGATAAGTGTATTTTCTGCTATGAAGGGGTGAGGATGGCTGCTCTCCTAAAATTTAATTGTTGTGGGCTTGCTCTCCCCATTGAGCCGTTTTGCTCCTTCTGCTTGTCTACATTCAACCCAAGGCTGTGAATGTGTAGCTATGTTTTTTCCATAAAGAAATCTTACCCTAGATTACCCCAAGAGAAAAAAACCAACTTCCATCTACTTCTTTACGACTGTTGAACATAATGCAATATCCACACATCTTTGCAGCACTAATTCTACATTCTACATGTAGGTTGCCAGCCGACATTTTAAAATTAAAACATAATCTTTGTCACTTTGAAAAAAATGAAAAATTGGAACAAATTCTTTTTGTTGGCCCAAAGCGTGTTGGTACCTACAACTTCCCTTTGTATTTTTTGGTGTGCAGGTTAGACCCAGTCCGCCCATGCAGTTCCAACGCGAGCAGTCGGCAGGCAATTTCAACACAAGATTTCGTCAGTAAAAGCTACCAAACCCAGACATGAGCCTGCAGTCGCGAACTCTTGATCATTCCATCATGCTCGTCAAGAAGGACCAGATGTTTATAAATTTTTACCAACAAGCCTCTGAGTCGGGAGCAGCCCCAGGCGGTGATTTCAAAAGAGCAAAACTGCTCACTGTTGAACGAACTCTGCTAAGTAGGCGCCTACCTAAATGTGAAGTATGATTTTTCGAGTAGAAAATTAGTTCGAAAGAAAGGAAAATTGGAATTTAAAAAAGCCATTCGCAATCAGGCCAGGAATAACCGGGTTTAAAAATCCCCCAAAATTTACTCTGAAAATTTACTAGATTCGCCCTTTCGCATCATAATTTATTACCCTAGAAAATGATATACTACATAATTCACAGCCCGGCTGACTTTAACCATATTAATTACCAACATTTTGCTGCTTTCGTGCATTTTGCATTTTCACGCCAGCCTGTATCTGGTCTGGTGATAATGGCGAAATGACTCATATGGAAACTGCAAAATGTGATAATCTTGTTCAACAACCACAAACTCGGCCAACTTGAGTTTGGAAAAATTGAAGTTCCCACAGAAAAATCATATAGTAGGTACCTACATGAGAATATTCCAAAAATTCCCAGTGATATTATCAAAATTTGAATTTTCCCAGGAATATTTCCAAAATTCCTGGGAATGATCCAAAAATTCCCGGGAATATTCCCAAAATTCCCGGGAATATTCCCAAAATTCTAGGGAATATTCCCAAAATTCCCAATGAAGGAATATTCCCGGGAATATTCCCAAAATTCCCGGGAATTTTCGTTTGTTCCCAAAATTCCCGAAAAAGGAATATTCCCAGAATATTCCCGGGAATATTCCCTCGAAAATAAATTCCCGGGAATTTACGAACACTAGCTGGCCCCTTAGATTTTTTCATCTACATATCAAAAGATGATCTTCCTTCTGTTGTTGGTTGTCATGTGCATCTGTTTGCAGATGATTATGTTATCTGCACTGTTGTCAATTGTATAACGACCTGGTTTCTATCATGGACTGGTGCCATCGTTTGGGAATGAGAATAAACATTGAAAAGTGTGCAGCCATCTGTTTCAGGAATAAAGCTAGCCCTCAAACAACCTTGAAGACCAGGAACTGGCTACTGCAGACCATAAGAAATACTTGGGAGTCACCCAAACCAAAAGCTTGAACTGGGAACAACATAATGAGGTAGTCCGTACGTAAGGTCAATTCATCACTTTTCCATATTTGACGCACCTTCTATAAAACAAATGAGCCAACTAAGGAGAGGGTATAGTTTGTGTAAGTACGTTCCTTCTTAGAATGTGCTTCATCTGTCTGGGACCCTTACCGTGTGAATTTTATTGAAAAATTGGAGAGAATTCAAAGAAAGGCTGCTCGCTTTGTGTCTGGTGGATGCACACAATTGGATAGCACCTCATCTGTGTTGGAAAACCGTGGAATCCCCTGGGTTCACACAAAAAAAAACTCAAGACTAGGAGGTTTTTTTCTTGGATCAAAAAATGTTGGTGATTGGTCAAATGCAAAGATTTTAGCTCCTGCGTGCTACTTAGGGAGACCTCTACACGATTTTAAGCTCCAAGCACAACGGTCCTGCAAGGATGTTGGAAAATATTCGTTTGTCGGAACTGGGGGGCCATGGTTGGTAGAACAACGTGGGACATTATATTATGACTGTCGTTATCATAATATCAATGTTTTTTTATAAGTTAAAGTTCCAACTTATGCAACAAATTGATGCCATTTGAGGGAAGTGCATCCATGCTATTGCCTTGTTGTCTTACAGATTTGTGACAGGGCCAAGCCCATGCAAATTAACGTTAAATTAAATTTAAATTAAATTATATTCTTTACCATCATCAGTTGCAGCTTCTCTCTGAAACTGATGTGCTTGCCTTGTGTTTACGGTTTGTGCTTTGATGCACAGGCATCTGATGACTTCCAACCAAACAGCTGGTTTACGAGTACGACTCTTGTGAAATGTTTCAACCACCAAAAGCTATTAAAAAAACCTACCTCCTCTTTCCTCAGCTGAAACACATGTCTGCAATCCAAGCGCACGTACGAATAAATAGGGAGCTGCAAGCAACAAATATTTGTAAAATGCCAACAAATGTGGGTTCATCAGAATTTGAAATTTAAATTTAGCTGTGGGGTTGTCATTTAGGGATGGAATAGGTGGAGTTCAGCCAAATTGGGTATGGTAAGGTGATCAATTTATTTTCACCCACTCTGGAAATATATGCAGTGCAGCATAAACACCATACCATGGCTGGATAGATAAACTCCACCCACCACCAACAATCACATAAACACAAGAGCGATATTTGTAGCAAAGTAATTCAAGTTAAGAGAAAGAGATAAAGATTGCAAAAAAAAGACCAGAGCAGACCAGACCTGTCCATTTTTGCTGGAAAAGAAAGAACGTTGAAAGCGTATTTTGATCGTTGTCGATGACTTGGACACTTCTGTTGGCACAACTGACGTAGATGGCTTTGGGGGTGGCCAAATTGGCATGACTTGATCGTGAATGACCAGAGCACCATATCCCACCTTTGTACGACCCTGAATACGAAAGATATATCCACGGCCAGGATAGAGATTTGTTATTGTTCCTTGCATTTCCCATGGATGAAAATCACGAGTTGAATTGACACTTGAACCCTGAGACAAAAGAAAAGGGAAGAAAAATAGAAAAAAAAAACAAGGCTAAATAAATTCTTATAGAAATAGCTGATTATAATATGATCCAACAATAATTTGGATATACGAATAAGAGAAAACGTACCAACCGACCGATCACTGTTTAGTTTACTGGTTTGAAATGCTCAGCACAACTTCCACATACTCGGCAGGGTTGAGCAACTGCGAGGGATTACTCCCTCTACGAAATGCTGACATACCTCCCCCTCCCCAAGGCATCTGGCCTGCTACGCCTGCCTGCCCTGTGCCCTGCCTTCCATGTAAAAAAGGAGGAATCAGTTTTTTTATCGACAACATGAACCCAAACGACAGATTCTTTTAAAGATCTCATTCCATCCATTAGCTTAGGAAAAACCACCAAAAAAAGTAAACAATGGAATGGTCAAGGAAACAATAATCAACGACATTAATTTTGTATCTCTTTTCTATCTTTCCGGTTGCAGATGGTGGCAAAATAGCCCATGTATTTTCTTAGAAGTTATAAAAATAACTTTCTTCCGTTCGTATTAAGAAAATTCCATGTTTTGCCTACCCAGAAAAAAAAACAGCTTTTGTGACAGAAGCATCACCCAACCCCCACCAAGAGCTCTGCCCACAGAACCCCACTGAGGCAGCAGTCCCGCACCCAGCAGGGTGCCTTCGGCCAAAACTCAGGGCCCCGCAATGCCCAAAGCTCCCCTGCGGAGCCATTACCTCACACATCCCTGATAGAATAGCAAATCTTTTTTTCGAATGGTTTTGCTGGCCAAATGGTTTTGGAACCAATGAAGAAGGGACCAAATGGCTTTGATGGCTGCAGAGGGCATTTCAATTGAGTTAGCACCACCTACAAGATTCATTCAATATTTAGGTACCTCAGCCCCACAAAAATACGTGTCAGCAAGCCAAGATTCTCAGAGTAATTTACAAAACAAAACTAGCAATCAAACGATAACCAAACATGAATGAAAGTCAAACATTAAAACCATTCAGCAGAAAAAAGGCCAAATGAGCGACAAGGAACAGTTACATGTACATGAAGGAAACCGGAGGGAACAAAACAAAATAAAACCAAACCAAACCAAACCAGGCAATTTAATCCACCTGGAGGTGGAGGGGTTGGCCTCCAGCCACAAAGAAAAGCATAGCACTAAGCAGGAGCAACCAACAGCATAAATAAGGGATGTGCTGGTCATGATGAACTTCAACGATATTGAGCCTGACAGTAAATTGCACATACATTCGAATACGGTCGGTAGAAGACAAATAATGCCATTAAACAAATGAAAGTGGCATGAGCAGCTCTAACAGAAATGAAATTCCAGACAGGCATAGCAGGGAGCACAATTATTAATGTTCCAATAGAAATTTGTTTGTTTCTTGAACATCACTCTGATCAGAAATCTTGTTTAGGTGTTCATGGAGCGTGGAGTTAAAATGTCTCACTCCCCATTTTCTTCGTGGCCTGAAACTGGTAAAGCTAGGTTAATAGTTATCATTCTTTCCAATATAAAAATGAAACTTAGCAACAAATGAAACTAACAAACGAAATTAAGCCCTAAATTTTGTCCAACACTCAACACCACTCAGGATTTTTACGAGTGTATGTTTCCCCACTTCGGCAGTCTTGCACCAAATGAAATGGCATGCCTTTTCTCAAAGAGGGCTTCCATTTAATTACAATATGCTTGTTACAACTGGGCTAAGGCAATAGATTTCATAAAAAGTGTGGTGCTATTTGCTGGACTTCTCTCCATAAAAGCAGAAAGCTCACACTCATGTGGGGTGCCACACGCTGGAGAAGTATCCTACCTAACAAAACTGAAATGGGAGAGCTCTTTACTGCGCACTTGAAAAATTGCCTACAAATAAACAAAGAAAGACCAATGATTGCTGCACTTTTCGGCTTGCGTTTATGATGATGTGGTATAAACAGCTTAAGTCTGAGGGAGCATTAAACTATTCGTACACCCAAACATTTCATAGACATTGATTGATTGGGTTGACCCCACTTTTTAACTTGGTGTGCAGGTTTTGGCAAGTTATTGGAGTGTACCAAATATGACTTAGATCATCATCGATTCAGGCATACAATAAATAAAAAGATCTTTCAACCCATTTTTCTGAATTTAGCGAGAGCTTGTTATTGTTATTATTGAACCAAGTTTGCATTGACATTACTCACTTGCAAGTGATTTACAATCATTACCTACATTCAAAAGAGGTGACTCTTCTTCAAGAACTGATAATTTAAATTAAAGGAAGAGCACAGGACCCATAATGGCACCCTGGGGGACACCAGAGAGAAATGGAGGATATTTGCAACAATGTGAGGAACAATTGAAGCACGTGCACCACGACTAGGTTTATCAGGATTCATCACTTCTGGTGAGATGAGCGAACCTTATCCAGTCGTAGATGAAATGAACACACGATTGGTTAAGCCCTCTGTCGGAGGCCTTTTTCAGGTGAAGGAGTAAAAACAACAACTATTAAAGACGATCACATGATGAAGATGAAACACACACACACACACAATAAGGCAGAATTCAATTAATATCATCATCATCAACCATGAAAAAGTGCCACAACATCCCACCATCCAACTTTCAAGATTCCTTTCACGTTCCCAGAAGCATAAGCAATCATCATTAGCCAGAAGCAACACAAGAGCATGCTTTGTGTCTGGCTCCTTATGGGGATATGTAAAAACAAAAACACACGAATAAAGCTCATTCATTGGCAAGTTGAACATGTATAATTTGAACTGAACTTCTGTCTCTTTTTTTCTTCTGCTCACCTTTAGGCCGTATGTTATGGTATATCCCTCTAAGATTCCATTGTGCTCCGAGGGTGATAATGACCATTCGAAAGTTATCAAGCTTGGTTCAATGTCAAGGGGCTCAAATCTATCAACCTAGAATTGAGAAAAGGAAAGGAAATCCAAACTGACTATAGCAATGCAATGAATTAGAGGGTGACGATGTCAGCAAGGCCTGGTTTAGTGGTTTGGGCTTGAAAGTAGTCATGCGTGCTCTTGATTTCCAGCAGAGATGACATTGATTAATGCTGTTGATGGCATGTGGCAAAGAAATGCTTTGCAGTAGTCAAGACATGAATGATTTGATTATGAGAAATCAAGACTTCCTTAGGAACTACGAGTAAAATGAATAACTAATCATGCTGGACAGTTGGTTTTTGATCACGGATACGGGATAAGCATACGAAACCCCTTTTTGAAAATCCTGACATTGTAACAATTGAGTCTAGGGGTCGAACCGGTACAGTACCCGGTTGTACCCGTACCCGTACCGGTTTGATTTTGCACCCGTACCGGTACCCGTTTGAAAATCCAACCTGGTACTGTACCGGTTGGACTCCCGAGAT
>JASGXE010020483.1:0-30645 GCA_030068105.1 Sinentomon sp. SZTP_YWyxl
GAACACAAAAGAAAGCTATTCATCACGACTATGGATCAAGGGATCATGTCCGAGAAAGGATATAATGGAATTCGGCCATTATCCATTAGGCAAATTTATAGTGACCGCTTCACAAAAACCATATCCACACAATGATCTGCAGCAGCAAATGCGCCATAGATTCGAAACAATTTGACAGGGTGATAAAGAATTTTTTTGACAATGTGAAGGAAAAAATGTGGGCATTCCGTATTGTATCTGTGGGTTAAATGGTCGATTAGGTGGCATAAAAACTGCCTCATAATACAGTTTGCTGTTAGCTTCAATTGATACAAAAGTCGATGCTCCAAAATGACAACCATCAAAGCTGTTGTATAATTGGAGTAAAATCGGCTTGCTCTTAGGCCATACCTTAATGTCAAATCGCTGAATAATTGCCTATTCGGCCTCCTCAACATTGGGAATGGTTGCCCTTTTATTATCCCTTTGAATTTCTGTAATTGCCTTTTCTGGGTAAACAGTTCAAATATCCCAAAAATGCAAAGAACCTCTTCGGCTTCTGGAGATTCCGTCCATCAGACCTCCTGGCAGAAGGGCTGTGGCCCTGAGTACCCCGCTTGGGCTCTGTTACAGATTTAGACGGACCGTGCTCCCTACGAATGATTTTCGCCCCAGACCCACGGTTATAGAGGTTCTGCCACTTTTGGAACGACACTGGAACTCCGCTCCAGACCCCAATTACTGGAGGCCCCTGAAAATTTCTGAAAACGATTTTTCAAAATTCGATATGTGATGCCCCAAGCCTGCTGGCGTTGCCTCCATAGGCACAAAAAATTGGTGTCCTTTTTGACCTTATCCCCACAATCCCAGAGGGCTATACTTCGAATTGGTGGGAGAATTATGAAGAAAAAACAAAATGTTGAGAAAAAGAAAGCACAAATTACATGAAGCAGAAGTACAAACAGTGGCACATATCACAATACATACAAAAATACAAATTGAATTTAATTTCAATTCAATTACAAATTATGTATTGCAAAAGTGTAATTGTGATCCGCAGGCAGCAAGCTGCCATGGCAACATAGCCCAGAACTCTGAACTGAACACAAAATGGCTTAAAATTGCCGATGAAGTTGGTGCTCGACCTGCAATGCAAACCAATGTCGGGTTCCAGAATCCAGTTTGTCGTTGCTTGTGTGACTCTTCATTATTGGTATTTAACCGTAGCAGCCCCTGAATGCAACTTTCATGAGCCAATAAGTTGAACTCACTTGGTTTCAGCTTATGAAATTTGTTCAAAGATTGAAAAATGCCAGCTGCAAAGGTTGGCATGGCGTATATTCCGCTATTTTCCCAGATAGAGAGTGCTTCGTGTTGCCGTTTACCGCGATATAACTACATATAAGCTTTCGAATTTTCCTCCTGAACCTTTTAGTAAATGGGAAATCCTCCTCCTGGTCATTAATGTGGATACGATGGAAAAATTACCAGCACAAACTAGTTTTATTCGTGAACGTTATCTCAAAATCAGGCTGTTGGCTGACAATCGGCAAATACCCCAGTACGAGTTGCTCATCTGCCAAGTTAAGGTGCGTCTACCATGCAAAATATGTAAGGGAATATCACTCATCCTTCAATGCGTGATTGCGGAGTTTTCTTAACTACAAGTTGCTCCCATCTAGCGTACGTTATCAGGACCGCTGTCATGACCGCTGTCACATATCCCGCTGCGATTGCAGTTCGCTTCGGAGAGCATGAAGGCGAGATGGCTCCAAATAGGATTACACTGCAATGTCCCTTCGGCAGAACGCCAAGACGTACTCACGTTCTTCGGTCCTGCTGGCTGATCAGAATATTTTAATTTACGGCCATGATTATCTTTCATTTTCAAATTAAATTTTCCCCCAAAACAATGGCACGCGGCAATGCAGCCATTTATAATCTAATGAAGAGACAAAAGCACATGCAACCAGAGCACAGCTTGTTCGTGTCAGAATTTGCATATGAATAAGACAACTGTGTGGTAAATATGTTCCGCCATCAGATTCTAATAACGATATAAGAGTAAGCTCTTTCTTACATTGATAGACGTCATTACCATTATAACATAAAAATAACCTTTTGGTCAAACATCAAATTCAAGTCCTTTCATTTTTTTATGAATTAGGATGTAATTGCGAATTGAATCCATTTTCCGTTTTTTGCAAACAGCCTGAAACACAATGATATTTATTTTATTTGTTTATTTACAAACCAATACTGCCACAAACAGTTATGGTGGCAGGGTGAGCAAGGCGTCAAAGGAAAGTCAGATAAAATAAAACGATAGATATGTAAACGAATTAAGTCATAAATAAATTATTATTACCACGCAGTTAATTTTAAGTCAGTATGGCAACTAATCATGACAAGCAAAGATATTAATTGTCATTTATGTAGATATTTATGTAGATATACTTGCACGCAATTTCAGATAAAGTATCAATTTCCAAAAACTTGTCTACTCGATATACACACTGAAATTTGCTGTGAGTCTTTTCGACCATGTACCCTTGCTCAGAATCAATTGTTTTCCCGTGGCGAAATGCATGATATTCCGATGGAGAAACCGAGAAAATAAAAACGCAGTTCTGATAATGATGTCAAATATTTCCGTTGAGCAAGTATAGGCAATTTGGCCCATTATGGGTCTTTTCTGGCCGAACGTTGGAGCACCGGTCAAAAAGATATTCGTAGCCTTTTGTGCCCACTTTTCATAACATTCAGGGTTACTTCAGATATTTTTACACGACAGAAAGGGGATTTTGTTTTTCAACAAAAGGAGACAAACAGATGTCAGCTGGTTTTCGTCGGTCCACGTTTCTTGGGAGATGAGGACATTTGCCATACACCACTCCACTCAATTTTCTACGTTAGCATAAAATTCGTCCATAAAATGTTAGAGAGAGCATCTTTATTCCCCCGACTTTTTACTCGCTTATAGCGCACAAAGAACTTTTCGTAACAAAGAAGAAACAGTGTTACAAAAACTGCAATCATTACTTAGTTCTCCAAACACTCCACCTGCTGACAGGCTCCTCATCCAACCGCCACATGAACTGTTAACTAAATGACTCCCAAAATCAGCAACCGTCATTTTCTGTGTTTTGCTTTCTTTGTATACGAGTAGTGGTACGATGATTGAGGAAGTCTCAAAAAGACGTCTTGTGGAAGAGAAATGGGATACCCGCAGATAATGAATTCTCTGTTCAGTTTCTGTGAAGAGATATCTCCTAAATTGGCTGTAACTGCGCCTGGTTGATAGGATTCGTGGCTCGTTTGTTTCTTCAAATGAGAATTGCTTTCAGAGAACTGGCAATAAGCATAAAGAGCAGCTCATTAACGGCAAATGAAGACCGAAAAGTTTTCGGCGTTATTTCGACAATTTGGATCCGGAAACGAAACCCATAGCGCTGGCTTTCCACCCATTGGTGCGGTGGGTGAATGCGGTTCACGGCAAATGATGATGATTGGCTGCCCGTTTCCAGTCTCCAGCGTGCGCTAATCTGTTTTTAATGAGCTCCATTTCAATGAAGGATCTTGTTCGAATGCAGTGGCTGCAGCCCTTTTCACTCATTAGTTTTTCAAAACAAAGGATGATTATTCAGGCGAAAGGGCAAACACGACGCAGCAATCCGAGCAGGCCGGATGTCGAAACCTCCTTTGACTTCTTGCCTTCTTTGCGAATTATTGCGAATATACGAGTTATTATGGTATTTTCTTTCATGGGAAGATAATTCTTGTGGCACAGAGACTTCTCACCTACGATGAAAATACAAATACTCTCCAAAAGATGACATCAAATTTATGAGTACCTTTCATATTGTCCAACAGATTGAGATGGAACATTTGTTATGACATGACTAAAGCCTCGAGATGCTTGTGACAAACTCAAGGGACCGGTGACTGGGGCAAAACGAACTGAGGCAGAAGTGGACTGAGGCAGAATTTTTGCATTTTTGGAGGCTGATTTTTTTTAATTTCTGCGGGTTAGGTTAGGTCAGTTAGGTTAAGTTAAGTTTGGACAGGTGTAAGCTACCACCTCCATGCAAAAACTCCCTCCAAAACTCCCTCCTTTGTCCAATTCCACCTCAGTCCACTTCTGCCTCAGTCCGTTCTATCCCAGTCCTCCGATCCAAACTCAATATTACTGTTGCACCTGGACAGGTTGCCCCTCGTTGTATCAACCCACTAAGAAAAACAACTCACAGCAAAAATATTTTAGTACACATTTTGGCCATGTTTTTGGATCTGTTGCACAATCGCTGTCACAGGGCTATCATTTGCCTGGAAAACTGGGTGTGTTCTATCTGCCTTTTTGTGCATAGATACGGATATAACATTTGAGCATGTGCTGCAAATGAATGGCGTTTCCGGTCAAGCAGGCTTGAATTGCTTGCCCCGTGGAGAAGTTCAAAAGTTTCACCATCCTGCTCTTGCATAACGCCGTTTCAGGGGGTGATAATTTTGTTAGAACTCTCAGTTCAGAGTAACGTTGGGTCATAAATCATTTACGTATATCAGTTTCCCCGTAATTCCGGATCAAATTTCATCGCAATGTCGCCGTATGCCTCTGCTGCCAAGCGCAGTCAACTGAGTTGGAGCCTGCATGGTTCCTTCTGATATCGCAGGATGCACACTGGCAGTCGCAAGTGTTGGCCTATCCCATCACAGTGACAATTTTAATTGGTGCCGGCGGCGGAGTTTTCAATTTACAGTTGTTTCCTGGTGCAAACAGCCAAAAATCAAACTCCGCTGCATGCAAAGAAGCGCAGCAAACTTTCATAACCGTTTTGGTTCTTCCTGTAGTTTTGCAACGTTTTTTGTTTTGCGATTTTCCCATTCTTTTAATGCGGTGCTTCTTTGACGACTGCAAATGCCAGGTCACTTTTAAAAGTGGGTGGCTGAAACTGTAACCATAACAGAAAATCGCCACAGTGCATGAAATGTGAGGAACATAAAAACTTCGGATTTACCGTTTTTTTTTTGTGGGAAACGAAATATCGGTCAAAGAACTAAAATTATGCCAACATATTTGTGGGATTTATTGATTCCGGCAGTCTGGACTATAAAATTCATTTTCCATTTGACTTATTATGGGCACGTGTATTTGGAGATTCCAAATGTAATTTATAAGAGAGACGTCATGTGAGTGTGTACTTTTACAACATCACCTTTTTGGAACATGATTGAACTCCCTTTATTTTTTCGACTGCGAGGTATGGTGAAATCCTCAATCTAATCTTGAACTTAGACCGTACAGATATCTTACGAATACCTCCAGGAGTCTATAAAACAACTCATAATTCCAAAGAAATATCGCATCGAAACCTTCAGTTGCAGAAGTTGCACACCGTTTTTCACTTTATTGTTTTCAGTTCTGGGAGTGGAATTTTGTTCTGGATTTGCTGATGAATACGGAAGATGGAACAACGGGTTTTACTGCCCGGCATCCGACACCGATCAAGCAGTTTACTGCTGTGGGACGACAACTTATAAATATTGCTGCACCACCACCTCATCAGCGTCATTGACGACACAACAGCAATTGACAACAGAACCCAGCGTGTCGAGGTGAGCAACCTTAGTGTGTTGGCCTGGAACTCATTGGCTGCTGTCGTCTTTCAAAATCCACAAAATCCTGCAAAAGCTGTCATGGTAAAAGGAGCTAAACATCCCTTGCACACGGCGTCGGTTGTCCCCTCGGAAAATCTAACCCGAACACATTATTGTCATCATGCACCGTGGATATTTTTGCACCCGTGGATTACGAACCGAGAATACCGGTGTGGAATAAATGCCATTGACGATTATCTGCAACTGCACGCCCACATAATTTAGAGAAATTCAATTCCAAGACCAAGATCTACCTCGTAGATGTTTTCATAACATTTTTCCTGAGTAGGCCTAAACAAAATAATGAATCCTCATGGTTTCAATGCCTCCTTTAGATTTTTAGCGTACCTGTTTATGCGTCGTTCTAATCCGCGGAAACAGGGGAATAATCATTTCCTGTTTGAGAAATCCGACCTTAAATTTGGATATTTGCGGCAACCATAATCCATATGGACTTATCTCAGGTGTGCAGTTAGTGTGTGTGTGTGTGTATGTGTAGGCACCGTGAGAGGGTGGACAGTGGCTCAAGTTGTAATTGCAATTGCAGGATTTCATTTCTCGGAGGTGTGTGATCACAACATAAAAGAAACGTTGAATTCTCGAACAGAAAGCCCCAATCTAAAAGAGCACAATGCTGTAGTTTTACAACTAACAACTCGTTCCTCGTCCACACTGTGCATGTCAATGTGTGAGGTAAACATATCCTTGGATCCTACGTCCTTGGTTCCTTGCACACCTCTGAGCCCATTGCACCCGCGGTGCTTTTGCCAACTCGGAAAGAGGAAACCTTTTTGCATCAGAAAGAAACCAGGAACTGACTTTCTCCTGTCTGCTCTGTTTTGGCTCAAATTTGATTTTCGTTTTCATTTCCCACACGCCTCCCGTCGCCGCGAAACTTCCCCGGAAGACAAAATTAGGATAAAAAATGTTCGCGATGAAAACAAGAGATGAACCGTATAGGAGTGGGAGCGTCGCAAGTATGGTGGCCAAAGCAAGGTTTTTCACGCATAGGCGCACGCATAAGGGTGACCTTTTTGGCGTGATCCACGAACCCCAATTTTTCTAACAATTTTGGCAACATTTTCTTGTAGATTTCAACGCATGCAATTCTTGGGGTCAAGTTGAACAGATATCGAACACACATCATATACAATCCACTATGTAAATGATGTAGGCCCCTACCTACTGTGGCAAACCAATTCCCATTTTATTGTGACTCCACCCTAAAAACTGGGTCCACGTTGGCTCCCAATTGAGCCACTGGCGGTGAATAAGGTAAAAAGGGTGAATTTCCTTGACTTTGGCGGAGTTGCGGAAATTCGAAAAGGGAACAACCCAAAGAGAATGAAACGCAATTTCCTATTCTTCTGTTCCATTCGCACTGCGCCCTTTCATTTCATTTCAATGGAAAGAGAATGGAGAATGGGAGCTAGAGATCCGTGGGATAGATTTAGATGCATTCGTTGGTGTGCCGATTCGCGAAGACGCCCCAGGCGAAACGCACAGCGTAGCGTAGGTATAGCTCGAAAGCAGGGGCGCCGAAGGAGCTTTGCGGAATTGCGGGAAATTGCTTGCAGGGGAGGCGCAGAGGGAGAAGAGTGCAAGGCGTGAATATGCGATCAAAATTCAAATTTGTAGCGAAAATGACATCGTAATTGGCTGTTCGCTTTCTCCATTGTTGAATTGAAGCAGGAGCCTATAGCGTCGATACGGATTAACCCCGCTTTCCCCGCAGGTGCAAAATATTCCTATTTTTCACCAAGAGAGGCTTTGTTACGCTACACCTTCATGCTCGAGTCCTTTCCATATCTCCGAGAAGACGATGATGACTTCAATTCCAAGGAAAACCTTTGAGAAACAGGATATGAACTGGTTTTGAGAGTAGACCACCAATTGCCAGCAGAAGAGACTCATTGCTCTGTGACTATACCTCTATACTCTGATATTTGGTGTTTGCAGCGTTTTATACATGCTGCACAGGTTATGAGGTCTCATTCATTCGCTCGTCAGATATGGAGGCTATGCAATTGCGTAGGCGAATGAAGGTAACCCAGCGCTTTCTTGGCAGGAAATATAATTTTATGAACTCACTTTTCTGTGAAGAGTACCTAGTTTCCATTTTACTTTTTGTATCCACCGTGCTCCGCAATGCGGACAGCTAACAACCGTCATGTTCTGTATAGTTCCTTGTCTGAATTTGGTTGAATTTCCTGTATTTTCAGAAAGTAGGCCGAACTTTTTGATAGAGCCGAGAAAATGGAGGTGGGAAATCAAACGTTTGGATGGAAACGACATTTTCGCGGTAACTCTTGGTGGGGAACTCTCATCACTTAAACGGAGCTTATCAAAAGTCATCGAACATAGGCGATATTTTAAAGGACTTGTTGTTGCAAGGGCCATGTAATTTCAACAGGGTCAATGTTTGACGTTGATGATCGAAAAATCACAAATCAGTGCAGAATATGTTATATAACATACAAATTTTCACCCAATCTTCTTTAACACTTTTCGTAAGGCACCAAAGGCATAGTCTGAATTACTATATGTGATGGTCAACGATTCCAGAAACATCAACAGTTTGGAAATTCGGACGTTTAAAGTTGGTCAATTCGACAGAAGATGAAAGTCGGAATGGCGCTAGTGGGCCGCTTGACAAGTTGCTGCGGAAACTAAAAGTCCACACATTGCCATTACCATTGAATGACAAGGTGTTTGTTCATAGGCGCGTTAAAAGAAGCTGCAAAATAATTTGGGACTTCAACGTCACCACACGCAAGGATCTTGTGGCCACGTGACGCTTGAGCAGTAACAGCCTTAAAAACCACCCAAAATTGGATATTCTGAAGGTAACCCGTGGGGCAGATGGACTCCTGCCAAACGTGTTCAAAAGTTTAACTTGATGGAGCACCAGATGATCTCCAGCACACTGCCAAATAAACAAAAAGAAGTCAACACCATGGCAGGGAATGCGATAATATATCTACTGCTATCATCACAGCACCGCCACGGCCTGATCAGGGCATATCGCGTCTGAGTATATTTGATAATTGCATGGAAAGGTCTTGGAATAATTTGCATGAGGTCTCAACCATGTCTCGGTTAGGAAAACAATATCAATGTTATGTACTGCAATCAGGTTAAAACGGTCAATGCGGACATGACACAAAAGGATTGGCAATTTAATTCTGCGTGTATTATATCTCTATTCTTTATTCTTTCAATCAATACGACTGCGAGGTGGCAGGAGAATTGAAAGTGATTGGATCAGTCTAATCAATCTAAAACAAGTGATTGGACCAGTTTCATCTGTGGAACCAGATGTCCATCACGTACCACGTTATGGAGCTCTGCTTTTCAAAGCCCAGAACCATCACACACAGAAAATTCTTCGGTGGTGATTTCGATGGATGCAAGTAGCTGCGTAATCCCTCAATGCTCAATTGTAAATGGCGAGCATTGGAAAGGGTCCAATGAAGGCAGCGCAGAATGCGTGGAATAGTCTGCAGAAACAAAATGATTAAAAAGGTTTGATAAACTGGAATTTAGATAAAAACGGTTGGGGAAAGTCTTTTTCGGTGTTGAGATTGAGTTTTGTGCCCTTCGAATGCCTTCCTGGAAGAAACAATTGCAAAAAGCCCAAACTGGTTAAAATTTCGTAAAACAATTTGTTTTAATCAAACTTCTGCGATTTGCGTCTTCACGAATGCGTGTGCCTTGCCAATTCAATTTGCTCAGAACAATTTCAAAACGTAGCTGACATCGTTTAAATATGCCAAAAACGTTATCGCCATCGCACCACCAATATTTCGAGAGAAATAATTCTAGTAAAAAAATATAACGGCTTGAAGTCATGAAGGAGTCTTCTACTCGTACATGATGAAGAGTAATGGAAAGGAAAAGTGAGGCCCATACGCGGAGGCATAGCAATACCGAAAGCTTAATGCGAAATAGTGGCAAATTGCGCATAGGCACTTGAGTGATATCACTCCCTTTAAGTAATCGGCTTTTCGCAGTCAAGAAGCGCCGCTTCAATTTGTTGCTGACACGAGATGCAAGAGGCACGAGTGTCTGGTGCTGTCGTTTAAACGCCATTAAGCAACTATAAACGCATCCCAAATAGGCTTTTGCTAATGTAAATGCATATCACTTACGGCTAAGGGTGAGGGCAATGTGAAATCAACAACAATGGTGATGTGCTGTCGTTCGCATTGGTTCACGCCATCGAGCCCATTTCTGGGAAGGCCTTTAGTTTGATGGCGAAGCCAAGTTTTTGTAAAGAGGGGCGTACGCCAAAGTTGCGTAGACCGAAAAAATTTGCGAAGGAAACAGGGGCCCTGACAGTGCCAGATTGTGACGTTACCCCTTTTCCTGTTATTGGCTTCCATGGGAGCCACCGATGATCTTGCACCCGCTCAAGAGTTTTCAGCCAAATAATTAAAGAAAATAAATTAAAAACACTAAAATTTTGGTTCCAGTCAACAGAATGAAGGCTGAAGTTTCTAAATTAGGAGCTTGGAAATTGCTAAAATTGAACCATCATGCTAAAAAGATACGCACACTGAAATTTTAAAAACTTTGCTAAATTAAATCCACAGTCACAGGAAAGAAAATTGCATACGAACGACTGCCTTCCTGAAACAAAATCATTGCATATCTTCTTTCGCCTCTTTCGAATAATTTTGTTGTCATTGCTCACTATGAATGAAGAAATAACTTCCTAATAATTGTATTTCAAGAAGGATTTCCCCTTTTCTTTCACACGGTACATCAGATACACGTGGCTTAATACTTCTGAACTCAATGATATCGTTCAACTCTAAAATGAAAAAGTTAGCAACGTTGGCAACAATGGAATTGAACAAACACGTAATCAGAATGTACGAGTAGATATGCCACCGCATGTATAGGAAATGCGCGGCGTGCCATTTGGGTATCGTGGGAAAAGAGCT
Organism: Sinentomon sp. SZTP_YWyxl; assembly: GCA_030068105.1. Lineage (NCBI taxonomy): Eukaryota > Metazoa > Arthropoda > Protura > Sinentomata > Sinentomidae > Sinentomon > Sinentomon sp. SZTP_YWyxl. The sequence goes on from JASGXE010020483.1 coordinate 10,584, forward strand.
GAGAGTCTTCCAGTCTGCTATAGCTTGCCCAAGGAAGGGTGACTTGCCAAAATCCCTCCTGAAGTAATCTCGCCTCACTTTTAAAGCATGATCCTGTGCCCAATAATGTTGGAACACACATTGCGCTTGTAAAGCTCTTTTCGTCACCCCAGATTTGCAATGAAAAAAAAAACGAAAAATGCGCTCGATCGCACTCCTCTCAACAAAAACCCCCATTGGCCATAACTCATTTTTCTGGAGTCCTCAAAGTGAGCAGCCTGCCATTGCACAAGCTCCAAAGCAACCAGGTGCGAGTGTGGGTGTGGATCCGCAACTGTGGATGCATCGTCCAGAATTGGCCTTGTGAGAGATAGGAAAAGATAAGCTTTCTCGCTAATGCTGGACGAACATTTCCAAAAAAATCATTTAATAAAGTATAGTTCTCTCCATGCCTTTTTAGTGAACGCTATTATACTAACATGGCTTGGCCGTCAAGTTCGTTTCAAAACTTGACTCCTAAATATTTAACTTCGTGCTGGGAACCAGCTGAACCCCATTCAAAGCATCTACTTTGCATCCACACATGAGGCCAACAAAATCTGACGACCCAACGCTGAGCATTAACCCATTTTAGAAATTGTACTGAGAAGTCGATATTAAGTCCATCTTGAGAAGCTGATGATCAATCAGCTTGTCTATTTGCCTATAACACAATCATCGGCATTGCAAAGAAACGCGCCTGGGATTTAATTCAATGAGATAAGTAATTTAATTAAACACACGCAATAAACAATAAAACCCACGAAAATCTTTCTCAGCGGCAGAGCGCCAGGCAATAAAAGAAGGCACATTACTTAACAGGAATAGACCGGCTGACAGACTGGCTTTTAAAAGCACCACACCCGTGCATGTCCTCGAAAATGTTAGGCTTGGAATGGAAAATCGAAGAAAATAGCTGGGCAATTTCTGGTCGTTCTCAAAAATTTTGAAGAAACTGCCACAGTGTTGCAGGCTTCAGAAAATAAAAGCGTTTAGTGCACCCACAAAACCTAGAAACAGTTACGTGAAGCTCAGATTTCCTGATGTCCGTATTGAATGTGGCTACGTAATTTACTATAAGCTCGTTTTCAATATTTTAACCTCCCAGATCCACCTGTTTTATGAGTGCATCAAGAATGTTGCATCGAATCCTTCCTTGAGGACACCATGGAAAATAGTGTAAAACTAAATAGTGAAAAACTGCAGCGAAAAATTATATTTAGTTACAACCAAAAAGTGAAAAACTGCAGAAAATAACAAGACCCATAATTTCAAGTGTGCGATCAGATCGCACATTTGAAATTATGGGTCTTGTTATTTTCTGCAGTTTTTCACTATTAGGTTATAACTAAATATTAGTTATAATTTTTCGCTGCAGTTTTTCACCATTTAGTTTTACACTATTTTCCATGAATAAACACTTGAAATTATGGGTCTTGTTATTTTCTGCAGTTAAGTTTCAGGGGGCGTCTTGAGGCATCCATCCCGTCCCCTTCTCGTTACGCTGATGTTATGCCAATACGGGCGCCTATAAAATGATTGCTTTCCGATCAATTTGGCCCTAATGACTGTTCAATTGAGAAGCATCAGCAGGCAACACGCCTTGCATCAAATCACTCTATGGGCCACAATACGCGGAAGCGGAACATGTTTCCAAAAGGCTTTTGATGGCAATTTATTGCTGCCATGTACAGAGGACCCACACTGCTTTGTCGCCTCCGGGTGCAAACGACAACCCCAACGCAACCCTATGACGCAGGGAGTCCGAATCCTGTGTTTTTAGCGGAGCATATGCGTAGTGACAAAAACGTCCACCTTTCAATCGCAGTTCCAATCCGTGTCAATTTTGCAGGCTTTTTGCAGTTGATGGCTTTCAAACGCCCTTTAACACCGATTGGGGGCTTTTAAAAAGCTCCAGAAATTTGCCAGTGACGGCAGCATTATCATCGTTCGGACACCCCTGGGTGTTTTCAAGCCGAAAAGCAATTTCCATAAGCACTCAACAGGGTGGCGGGATGCCGACCCACCTGTAGATATAACAAGCTCCCAACACGCCAATCTCGGCGGATTCTCAATCTAGGCTGAAGAGACGAGAAGGCCTTAAAAGGGAAACAATTTTTCTTTTGATCCGCGCTTTCAGAATTTTCGAAACAAGTCAAACGGGCTTCGCTTTAGCCACTTCCAGGGTGCTTCATAAAAACGGCCCAAGTTCGAAGTTGGAAAGCGTCGAAATGCAGTAAAATGCTCCTTGCTTTGCAAAACTGCTTTCGTTATATTCGCAGTGAGGTTGCTGGCATGCCGTTGCTTTGTCCCAAAATATTCGGCACAAAAATCTTTGCGCACAATATTGAAACGTAAACCAAAAAATTTGGTTCAAGTTTGCAACATTGTGATCAAATGTTAGGTTTTTTTACAGAATCGAATGGTTTCTGTCTTTACTTGGCATTGAAGGCCGCAAAATTATAGCAGGTGCATTGTGCCGAACTTTATGCTTTGTCATTTCAAAGGAATCAAAGGGATTGTGGTGCAAAAGAGGCATACAATGTTTTTCACACCGCTTGGCGTTTCTATCTTGAACGCCTCTATCAATCCTGTGCGAAGCTCACGTTTTCATAGCTTCGGTTTGTAAAGCCTGCCTGCATATACATATAGCATTATCCGAATCCGTGTTTGAAGTGTGAACTTTCGGGTTTCTTGCTTACTCAATGATTCCACATCCATGCATCAGCTGGAATTTCGCAGTGGGGTTTGTGCACTTGTAACGCAGTCAGAAAAACGAAATTGGTGAAAGCCAATTGCTCAGCTGCTAATGGCAGAAGTGATCTACTGTCTATAAGCGTGAAGGCTTCTGTAACCGATTTTTCACAATGAATTAACGAACAATTGGTATCTTTTTTTATAATCAGAATGGTGTTCTATCCATCAAATTGATTTGTGTCAGCAGACTGCCGCAAGGCTATAATTTATAGCGCGTCCACACATACGCGATTTTGTCGCGTTGTCGCGTCGTCGCGCGCGAAAACGTTGTCCGGTGCAACGACATTGCCGCACGTGTGAAGGACGAATCACCATGCAGAGTGCACTACACACAAGGCGATGATGTCGCACCCGACAACTTTTACGCGCGCGACGACGCGACATCGCGACAAAATCGCGTATGTGTGGACGCGCTATTATGCATTTTAAAATAAATCATAAAGTTTTTTTTCATGCCTATTTTGAGATCTTTTCTTGCAACATTTTGCAAATCCAAACTTGCAATCTCATCTTGCAATCTTTTCTTGGATCTTCTCTTGCAATCGTTTCTTGCAATCTTTTCTTGTGCGATCTTGTCTTGCAATCTTTTCTTGCTATTCTGCCATCCTTATGGAGAAGCCCTTGCACTCGTACCTAATGGTGATTTATCAGCTGATATCATTTCGCAACCCATATAAAGCCTATCTTACCCTCGCTTTTTGCATGTTTACACATCATGTTGGAATGCAGTGGATTTAGCTCTGGTGCTCATTAGATTGGCGTGGAAATTGACGGTGGTGCTGTAAATCGTGGAGCGTAAAATGAATCACGGCACGCATGCCGTGGAGCAAGGAAGTGGTTGCAGCTCCAAATGCCTTTCGTGAGGGATATGTTGCCACTGAAGAGCTCGCAGAAGTGTGCTGCTGACATCGCTCCAAATCCAAGAAATACGGCAGGACATTTTGAGACATCCTTCTTCTGACAGAAGCGATATTTATGGATTTCAAGCACATCCCTCGCTTGCTTATTCGAATATCAGTCGAAAATTGGACGTTTTTCTCTGCGCTGTGAAACAATTATCGCTGATATGGAAGCTTGAAAGCACACAAAACTTCTGCACTACGTAGAGCGCATCCTTTTTTACTTCTTCACCTATCGTATTCCCCGATCTATTTATTTCGCAAAGATCCGCATGAAACAGCTGCCGAAGCCTCGTGAGCAAGGGATAAACGAAAAATGATGATATGGCAATGTGGGTATAATACTCCCCCAGAGGTACCCCGAAGACTACATGATGAACCAACATTCATGGACTGATTTTGTCGCTCTCTCCCTTTGAATGAGCATTGATTTTTCTCACGTTGCGGTGGGAGTGAAAAATAGCTCAATTTTTACTCTCAAGAATATATTTCTCAAGAAATTATTTCCTAAACTTTTTTTTCCGAAACTATTTTGAGGCTTGATCAAGAATTTCAACCTAACTCTTGACCAAAGGTTTTTGAGCTTGCTCTCAAGTATTTGCATATTCGGCATATCTTTTTGATCAGTTTTTCCCAGCAACGATGCTTTTTAATGGCAAACCGCCAGAGCAGAAATTGACATTTTTCATCAAAAGATAAATTGCGACCAGTAATAAAGCCTGCGCAATTTGTGGGAAATTGAGTGGCTTTCTGGCTTTCTGGCTTTCTGGAGCCCGAAGGGCCCACCAGTTATCTAATTAAAATTGCCCATAATAATGGGACTAACAATTGTAAAATTAAAAAATTGTGAGTGATTGACTATAGTAATGGGGGTAATACCTGCCGTACCCCCTGCAAATCGCGCCCTGTTTGGAACGCGGTTGCAGATGGATTTGACATTGACAAGGAAATGGTTCGGAATGTTAGCGCTGAAGGAGATTGATGTTCTAAAAGCTTCGTGTGGGAGAAAGTTGTTGGAGTGCGAGGTCTAATTCGCACAAACACCCGGCTCCGCTTTAGAATGGTTGACAATCAGAAAATATGTACGTAACAATAATATTTAATTGATTTCTTCTGGTCGAACGGTAAAAATTGGCTGATAGGGAGCCAAATAGTTGGCTAGAGTTGGTTTCATTGGCCCAAAATCTACAGTTAGAAAACAACCGGATCAGGAAACTGTGCCCCTGTGTTGTCTATAATCTGGGTTTTGCGAATAATTTCGTTTGCAGTGAAATTCATCACAAAGGCGTTGACAACTTTATCAAATACCACTTTTTGTCAGATGATTTTGTGGTTGCTAGACTTTCTCGTCGAAATTGTGTTCTTGATTTCTCAGAGGGATCTTCATCGAGGACATAGGGAGGGAGCAAAGTGTTCGAGCATCCGCGGCTGCCTGCATGTTCTGTGGAAACATGCAGAATGCAAACGACATACCTACTTATATTCGTATACCAACTTGCAGAATCACAATTTCAGAAAAAAACCTTTTTTGCTTGTGCTCGCGGGCAAAATACATAAATGAAAATATTCTGAAATACTGAAAGGCTGCAGCAGCAAACTTTTGGTATCAAATTAACGAAAAACAATTGGGCTGACCACAGGGTATCTGAAATTACCGAATGGAAGTTTACGTTGCCCATTTTGGGTTTCCGGTATGTATTCATATTGAAGTGTGACATCTATGTATAGTGCAACCACCGAAATGTTTCTCGTGGTTACCTGCACATTCCTCTCGCCCTCCTCAATCTCCTAAATTAATGTATGGTAAATCGATCCTTGTATCGTTCCTCGTCGGTGCTGTTTGCCGGTGTTACTTGAAATTATGAAAGGCTTTGACTTTGCAACCCCCAATACGATTCAACAGAAAACCATTGAACTTGGAAGCCCCTCAAAATTCATTGTCACGTATCGTTCGTTACCTCCATCATGGAAGCGAGTGAACCTCCCTTAAATTTCAATGGTGTGTTGGCATTGAATGTTGAACCATTCATACTTTTCCACATCACAAGGGACGCCATTCATAATCATGAACTCCCTCCTATTTCAATGGTACTTTTACATTGAAAATTGAATCTCCATGTTTTTCCATGGCCACTTGAAAGCTCTTGAAAACTGAACCTCTCATTTTAATGATATTTTGCCATTGAATAACGAGCCCTTTCAAATGTCATAGATTTTTTACCATTTGAACATTGAAACCCCCCTTTTTCTGTGGCCAAACGTTGGCCATTGGAAATCGAATACCCTCATGCTTCAACTTTACCGTTGAATGATGAACCACCTTAAATTCAATTAAAATTGAACCCCTTTCATTTTCATGGTCACTCAGAAAGCTATATATTGAAGCCCCTCTCATTTAACGATATTTATTGGAGCTACTCAAATCTCAATGATGTTTTATAATTTTTATGCGTTGAACCACCTCGCCTGTCTATGGCCAATTAGAAAGATTTCGAATTGTGAATCCCCACTCATTTCAATTATATTTGCCGTCCTTTCAATAATTAATTATTTTCAATGATGTTTTGTCATTGAATTGTTACCATACATTTGGGCGGAAGTTGACTTGAGCGACTTTTGTCAGAACATGTGGCTTGAAAAATAGTCGGTTTTTGGTCGTTTCGATTGATAAATGAAGGAGAGAATGTGAAAAGTGCTTGAGAAGCGTTTTCGGATGATCGACTCAGCCGAAAACAGCAGACAATCTTTCATTTAAAATGATGGAATAAGAGAATTCTTGGCATGAGGAGGGTGCTCGAATGGACTTTGCTCTTAATCACGCTCTGAGAACGGAAGTTCAAGTGGTTGCGGGGTACCACCCTAAAAGTGATATGGTAATGAGCGGAGGTTTGGATGTTGGGCATCGTTGGTTGAAAATGTTCGGTCAGCTAAAAGTAGATAAAGGTATTTTTGTTTCTGGATTGCGTAGCGGCTTCCTGAATTTAAAAGTGTGGTGCGACGCAAAAAAGTCCTTCTTGAAACAGCGAATTGAAAACACAACAGAGCAAGCCTGGGCACTAGAGCAGATTGAATATCTTGACGTGGTGATGAAAGGCGCAAGTTCTTTATCGTTTACGACCATCAGGACTGTGGAATGACCCTTTATTGGTGCCTGCAGCCGAACGAGATTATCCATTCTGTTGATCATCCATCTGACTGCGGCTTTTTTAATGTTTAGTGCTCGACGCGTCGACAGTCAATATCCAGTGATCGCGAAACTTGAAAATGTGCTCGTACTCTGAGAAACAGGACTCTTTACAGGTGACAGTTGCATTGAAATTAGATCTTAGGAAATGTTGTGAGTTACAAAACTTCCCGTTACGCTCACCTATCTTTTTGGATTAGTTATTTTGTATTTTTCCGAAGGGGCTTGAGAGTATAAAACTGAGTCAAAGGGCAGCGGCAACAAACTACAATCGCTGATTTATTTGGAGTGAGGTTCAATTTCACCTTTTAGAGAAAAGTTCTGGACAATTTTGAATGTTTTCTTCTTGCATTCCGGTTTCAATTAGCTTTGGGACTTGTTTGGATCAGTTCTTGCTGCAATATACAATCGTGGAAATCTGTCGCTTTAAGATAAAGTGTTGGTTATTTAGAAGACCTGTGGATTTAGGATTTTTGTGCTTTTTGAGATGTTTTCATCAAGGATTACCTTTTTGAAACAAAACGCGACTACTGAACTTTGGGAACCAAATAAATGTTCCGCGGAAAAAGCGATCACTCGCTGAATGTTTGGGCTTCAGAAAAAATAGAGCTTACCAAGAAGGTTTGTCATAATGTCTCAGTGGTTTAAAATACGAACAAGAGGAAGCTTTTTTTAACACGAGTGCATGAACGAACGGTGATAAAGTTGTTCGACGAATTCGAAATCCATGCGGTTTTGAAACGTGAATAAAATGAGATCGTCCACGGTCAGTGCATCCAGTGTCATGGGATAGAAGTTTGAAATAAGGTGCTTTAGATGTCTCCAATTTTGGTCATCGCATTGTTGAAATCTTGAGTTTTAATCTTGAAATTTTAATGATGATAGTTACATAAATCCCCATTTACCCCTCCTTAAAAAGAGGCAACAAATCACTCCGGTTTTACAACATTGAATTCCCCTCACTTTTCTGTGGCCACTTGGAAAGCTATCAAACATTTTGATCAAATTTACATTGAAATGATATTCTACCACAAAATAACTGTTTTCCTCACGTTCCAACCGTGATTGTAATTGAAACGTTGCAGGGGCTCTGCGCGATTGCTTTATCGATGACCGCAGATAGAACGTGTCATTGACTTCAGGATGGAAAGATCATATTGACATAATATACTTTGTTCGGCAAATAAAAATAATGAATCAGACAAGCCACAGGACTTTTGGGACGACCTTTAGAAGAACAAACAAAACAATAACACAATTTCTGAAAAAAGTGTTTTCAATGAACAAGGGGAAGTTGCGGAAAACTCCTTCATTGATGAGAAATCTCCCGACTGGCCAAATAGCTTATCACCCAGTACAGTATTTTGAAACATACTGACTCCTGACCCTCATCCATTTTGGTGATTGATTCCTTGAATATGTGTAGCCAAGAAATACTTGACATTTGAACCAATTTGAGCAGCGAAAGATGTCACCCTATGACCAGGTGTCGAACAAACATTCTGCACTTTCTCCTGAAATTGTTTTTTCACACTTCGAGATAGGCACCAAATAGCGGCCTGTCAATTTTCAGACAAAGATCGATCACGCAAAACAGGCAGTGGCAAAAACCCACAAAACCGCCGTGGACCTGAGGGACACGAATCAAACAAGAAAAGGGCGGGCAGCATCACTTCATTTGCAACAGACAAAAAGGAAAAATAAGCAAATCAGACGATCATTTGATATTCGAATGCATGGAGCGGAATTACCAGCCTTTGAACCCCTGCTGTAATCGCCCATCGCACCAACTATCCTTTTCCGGACCATCAACGGCGATGTTTGAGACCACGAATTGTCCCTATTAGGACAACCAATGGTCATTCCACGAGCCACCGATGAAACTCGAGAGCCGTTCGCCCTGCACTTGATGCATGATTCATCTAACTTTATGGTCACCATGTTTGATAACGCTATAGGAGGTTCCATGCTTGATGTTCTGATTTGAGAGAAAAACCGCACTGTCATGCCTCTTGCACATCTAAACCGACTGAAACCCACTAGAATCAACCGGTGAATTCAACTTGTTTCTAGGTAACTCTCACACCTAAAATACTTCTAGCGCAGATCCCATGACCAACCACAATTGTTGAAATATCTAAAAGGCAGGGGTCGTCATCCATATGCCAAAACAACAAGCCACATCAAAAGAGCGCGCATTTTTGCCAAAAGACGCGGCTGCTCTCAAATTATTTGCAAAGGGTAACAGAATAGCAAAAGGAATGGTTATTTGCCTAATAGGAATACCTGCCGTGCCAACCGCTAGGAAGGCCGAGGCCCATTGACATTCAAAGCACGTTGGCAGATATACAAGGGCCAGACACAACACAACAAAAGGGTTAACAGCTCGAAACACGCCTCTCGATACGCACTTCATTTTATATTACAGCTCAATTCGCAATTATTAGCCCTCCGTTGAATAGAGGGAAGTCAAATCAGCCACAGAGAGAGTAAGCTCGACGTACACTGGGAAACCAAATCTTTGGATGGCAAAGAAAGGAACTTAATCCACAGAACAAACCGCAGGACAGTTTATGAATAAAGTACACGATGTCAAGCGTCAACTGCCGCATTGTATACGTCCACGATGGAACCAGTTGAGGAGATTTTCCGCGTCATATCACCTGACAAAAATGGACACAGCGAATTGCATGGCACAATCGAATATCCATTTCGTCAAGAAAATACGCATCTCAAAAATAAAAATACAGTTGTTGCGTTAGGTACTTCTGTGTCGCCCAGAAAATGTTTGTTTATTCTTTGTGGTGCAGTGAACCAATTATTCGTAACATTTTTAGGACATCCAAAAAGACAAAGTGATGACCAAGTTTTTTGGCATCTGAGGTTTGGCATGCGGGCAAAAACAGAAGCCATAATAAGATTGACCGAAGCATCTTCGGTGGGTACGAGTCATCAGGAGGATTTTTGAGAAAAGCATGAACGTTATGGTTCTGTTTTGTCAATGTGTATTTTATCCGTTTTCTGGGAAGTACCTTCGGGGGAAAGATGCCAGGAAAAGCATTTTACGGTCGGTTGTTTTTGCAACGCAGCAGGACGGTAGGTACTTTCGCACACACGTGAGAGGCGAATCCTTCACATCCGGTTATAAATTCCAGTAAAATCTATACGATAGTTCTCAGATTTGTTCAGAAATATCAAAAGCTGCCTTCATTGGCATCACAATGATTGCATTTTTCTGTGGGATTGAGACTCCTAAATTTTGTTGCACAGTGTTCGGTTGCCTTTGTTCTGGCAGGAATTTTCAATTTTGAAATCCAAAATGGATGAGGAAGTCTGAAATTGGAATTGGAGGAAGTTGGCAATTCGATGGAAATGGACTTTGGAGCTGGTAGCTGGTGTACAGGCATAGTGCAATAGGTACGTGTAGAAATGAGGAAGGAAAGTAATGTGAAGAAAAGCGCGATGAAGACGGTGAAAAGGAGAAAATCTAATTTCTGCCTTGCAAGACAACAGCAGAAAAGTTGAGGTTTTCGGTGAGGGCGTGTGGTCCAGGGAGGGTTGCGAGGAAAAGCACCTCAAGTTGGTTTTAGATTGGATCATTCCTTCGCACGCGGACAGAACCGTTCATGCTCAATCTCTCAGATTCGAGCTCTGCACTTTTGTGCAGGATTTTTGTGACTTTGATTCGACACAAGTGCACCCGGAGCTCTTGCTTTTTCTGTTCCGAAAACTGCCGGTGGTCCTTTCTCGTCACCTTCTGTCCTCCGAGACTGAGCAATACGAACTCCATTGAATGAATGAGACTGCTTCCTTCCCTTCCTCTCACAAAGAACCATGGTCACAAAACCGGAGTTCGTCAAACTCTCAGAGGATAAAATGGAATTCAACAGCTGCTCAGCAGAGGTCATTTAAAATTCATGGCTCGATGCAATCGATGCGCTGCAAAACGCATGGCTCTCTTGCAATACTTGAAACAAAGAAAATGGTAACGGAATGGCCCCTGCATTGCTCAGCCTTGGCTCAGCTCTCCAGAACTTGTGTCACATATTCAGCACGTTTGCTCTTCAGCCTTTCCGCACCACCACCTCTTCGGCTATCGCACTTTCTCCGCTCGGCTTGTACCCCCGGCCTGGCGTCGACACCACTGGGGAACACTGGAGCTCCACGATTGGAAATGACGGAATTGTCCACGAGAGAAAAAAGATAGATAGGCGGAGAATATGTGCCAATGAGGCAGCCGTTGCTGTACTTAGACGGTAAATGCTGCAATACCCGGTTGCGATTTTACAAACCCTGCCGCGACTTTAGATGGCAGAGAGCGTTTTGTGCAAGAATGCTCGATTGGGGCCCTTCACTCGCAAGAAAAAAAATGTCTTGTTTTTTCTTACATAAAGCTATCTGAACCTGACCTAACCCTGTCCCCTCTCGGAAAAATCAATGCTCGCTTGGGGCCCCGGCCTGCCATCTAAAGTCGCGGCAGGGTTTGTAAATTGGCTACCCGGTTGGCAGCGCCCTCGTGAAAGTTGACCTACAAGCATGATTTCCTGCTATTGCTGCCAGAAAAAACGACTGAAAACAAATAATCGGGGAAACAGAAACATGTCTCCTGAGGTCAATTTTTGGAAGGTGGACGATCCCGAATGGCCCCCTGGCGGAGAAATTCCGTGTCACCCGTCCGCACGCGGTAAAATGACAGAGTGTGGAGCCAGCCATAGAGAGGAATGGAATCATATCATTTCGGTGCTGATATCAAGCACAACACAAAAGAATTTTGTGCTTGAACGGATCTTTCGTCGCTTTTCGCCTGGCCTCGTTCACGGCATCAGGCACAAGTTTTCCACCACATCTTTACTGCGACTCGACTCGACTCAAGGAAGTGGTTGGATACTTTTCCGCTGGTGGCCACACGGAACAAAGATGTAAGCAAGCTTGGAGTTCTCTTCGGTTCTTATCGGCTTTTCGTCTCGGTTAGTTTTACGCTCGAGAAACTTTGGCTCATTTCTACCCAACCCCAACCCCAACCGTCCTCTCGCTCACTCTGATCCTAATCCTGCAAACCCTTGGATGATGCGAGGGACCTGGAAGCAATTTCTCCATTCGAAAGAGTGGGAAATGTCCCTTAATGCTTTCCAGCACTGGGAAAATTTGCGCCATTATTCTACAATTGCTACGTTAGCTTTAAACATGATTTTGTTGTTGAAAAATAAATTCTGGATTTTACATTCACGAAAATATTGAAAAATTGTGAAATACGAGATGATTTTTTTTTCAACGGCGGAGAAGAGATACAAAAAATGGACGAAAATTGAAGTGTCGAGCAGAAATTGCGCCGCATGTTTATCTCGGGTTAATTTTTCCAGAAACAGCCAAAAAAGTCACGAGCACCCTGAGTAAAAAGTGGTCCATCAAGGTGCCAGCTGTCCCTCTTCTCAACCAGTCGAATTCAGTGCTGATTATACTGACGGTTTTTCGCATAAAGGGTGACTGCCAGACTGAGACAATAGAAAACCGCAAGAGAAAGAGCTTGAGAGTTTTGTACACGAACCGCCAGGGCAGGAGTGAAGAGGAGTGCATCACTCACCACAACTCGACCAGTTTGTATTTCAGAGATTTCACAAACGATGAGGATTCAGCTTTTCGCATCTTCTCGTTTCGCTGGAAAATTTATTTCAAAATTAACGACCAACAGAATGCACTGGTGGTTTTATCATACACACAGAGCATAGGCCTATACACAGATACCCACCCTCAAAACACAAGAAGGATGAAAAAAAGGACAAAATTGCAAAACAAAACATGGTTAGAGCGGAAGAACGAAAATTATTTAGTCCAATACTTGAAGTGGCGGACCAGCTATCGGAGGAATGGGGAATTTGTTGGCAGAGAATTCCACTCATGAGCAGTCCGTGTGAAAAAGTCGTTGTTATGTTTTGCGAAATCAACAAAGGAAAGTCCACATGGTTACGTTTACGCTAATTGGTGTCGAAACATCAGATCACGATGTTGACAGGAATACTCGAATTTTTCTAGAAAGATGCAATCTACGAATGCTGCTCCACGCTTCTGCCATGGCAATAGGTTTCTATTGCCCTGCTTCTGCATTCAATAAGAAATACAGGGAAACTTTGGTCTCTTCGCTAAATCGGCTCTGCGTCGAGTTTACATTGTTGGAGGAAATCTAGGTCTATGCGTATGGGAGTATTTTCGTTTCGTTTCAAATGGAAATTGGTTTGTCGAGTTGTTGAGTGAATGAATGAAAAATATGGAATAAATGGATGAACGAATAAACGTTGACAATTTTAGAAGTTAAATGTTGCATCAGAAAAAGGATATTGCGTAATCCCGTGCTATTGATTAGACAAAACTAAATTCTTCTCAGATCAGATCAAAACTGGTTGCAAATTAAACACAATAGCAAGTTGGGAAAGATAAACAGCAACAGTGGTTTAAGAACTGGGATTATGTCAGCGAAATTCAGCTAAGAAAACGGACACCACTTCTTCACAGAGTGATTTAGTTCTTTATTCAATATCTCAGCGGATATGATATCATTTTCTTGGAGATCTATATTGGTCTACCACGTCCAGATCCGAGTGTTCGCAGGCGATATGGATGAGTGTACACGTATGCGATAAATATGACACAATTTTGGACAGAAATTGGGAAATAGTAACATCAGAAAAAATACCGTTTTTCGGTGTGTCGGGAAAGTCTGCGAATTGGGAATTGACTAAAGAGGACTGTTTAAAGGGTCACGTATTATTAGTCGTACAAGTCCATCATTTTCCCTAATAGCGCCATAATGCTGATTTAGCGAACCAATTCTTCAATTATTCTCTCGAGTCGAGTTGCCTGGACAACGAAGCACGATCAAGGCGAGTTCCCTCGACAGGAAATTTCCGCCTCGATACAGGCAGAATTCTCCAGATGCGATCAAATTAAGGAAAATTGATGTAAAAATCGAAGACAATTCTAGCAAGGAAAGGAAACCGAGGTCGATTTAGGGATCTAGACAGGGATGGAGAATCTCCAATTCTTCCAGCACTTGCGTGGGTTGGGGAGTCTCTCCATTCTGCCTCTTTTGGATCTTTTTTCATTCAGCATACCCGTGTTTCCACACTTTACAAAGCTCTGCAAACCCTTAGCTAACACTTGCAATGCTCTGAACCCTCCCTGCCGATAGCCGACCAACCCTCTTCCCAATTTTCCAAGCCCCCTCTCTTCAAATACTTTCAATCCTCCCAACCTTACGAGAACACCTAGACCCCGAAATTGCCGATACCCTCACCTCCACATCTTTCCAACCCTTCCTCCCACTGCAATCCCATCCATGTTAAAAGAGCAAATAAAAAATTAACGAGTACAAAAGAAAATCCTAAAAGCGTGTAATGATATCACAGCACCAGCTCAAACAGCAGTGACAGGCGATATCCTTGGCCGTTTTCCCTCCTCCCTTCCTTCCTTCCCTCCCGGCGGCAGGCATACTGCATCACTGCGCACTTTGTTCTTGTCGAAGCACTACCTATAGTTCTCTTTTTTTAACTTCTCTAATCTCTTTCCATTATGAATTATTTAACACAACTTCTCAGGGAAGTTTCCTCGCTTCTTCCTTTTTCTCGTTTCCTTTTTTATCTCCGCGTTTTTAACCTTTTCGCCTTTTATTCCGTTTCGGATTAAGGACTCCCGTTGTCCCATCCGAGGACCGGAATTATTTCGAATTCCTGAGTTGGAATTAAACTACGAGTATAAGCTTTTGACTTTTTCGCTCTGAAAATCAGTGAAAAAAAAAACAAGTGAAAAAAGCGAATAAAAAGTCAGAAAGTGCTGGTTTCCCGAACATTAAACATTCTTTAATTTCCGCTCTTCTCGCAGTTCTCATTCGAAGAAGCAACCTGATACGTCCGCGCCATAACATGAATCCCAATGAGCGAGCCACATTGAAGGCGTCCGAGAAGGATTTTCCCCAAGTCTGTGCCCCAAAAGTAGTCTAAAGCGCGTACAGAAAGCTCACAACGCCCATTTCATTTTCATTTAAAACCAACGGTTTGAATATGTACAGTATACGCGATCTCATCTCCGAACATTGGCGATAGGTTTTCGCCGCAGCGATTACGCGAAAAGGCGAATCTGCCGCCTGTTTTTATCGAGGATATTGTTGTTTAAAAAATATTGAAAAAATAATCATCAATAAAAATTGCTTTTCAATGAGTGTGCAGGGTGTTCGGTAGGTCGAGAGTTCGAGTGCGAAAGGTTTGTCGAAGAAGGCAAACCTGTCAAACCTGCTGGTGCTGCAGCAGCAATTTTTATCTTCTCTGCAGCGCACCTCTTTGGAGTTTCAGGCCTCTTCCAGGCCAAAACCTGCCCTTTGAGTTCACGTGAACATCACCAAGTTCAAGAGAATTTATTTTTCCCAATGCAACAAGAAAACGACCCATTAACACCCGAATGTGTCTCACCCACCAGCAACACAGAAGGTTAGACTTTGGAATACCTGAACACATGTGGACGATGGAAGAATTACCTAAGTAACTTTCTTGATCTCATCAGCTAAATTCGATCAGTTTAGGGAAAGCTGCAAGACACAAGAAAAGTAGTTGAAATGATGGACGAAGTTCTTCATGTCGCGTGCCAATTTCAAGTGGTTCGGAATCAATAAGAGCATGCGTCAGGGAATACGTACATTTATCCCAACACCTTTGCAGGTCTCGACAAATGAACCGGTTAGGAGTCTATTTTTGGCGTATCACTGCCTGAAAAGGGTCCAGGATCAAACACTGAGCCAGGAAAAAAGAACAGAGTTGGCCTGCCTTTTTATTCCCAAAAGAACTGAATTTTGCGTTGTTTTTTATTCCAGATCGTTCTTGCGGGAAGCTGCCCTTTTGTGGCCCCACAATTGATGCACCTCGAATTTGCGAACTAGAATGATGAATTATTCCATCCCAAACGTGATCAAGGGCTCGGAAGTTTTGCCATCAGAGCAGTTGTTTTTGCCAACAAAGTGTTTTATTTGAATTTGTTTGTGGAACTTTGTTGGCTTTGTTCATCGTCACGGAATTCTGGGTTGCAATGCGTGAGGTTGGTGCTGCGGCAATTATTGTCCTGAAATTCAGGTTCGGGTCGGAATAAAAATCAGGTTAGCGGGGTTCAGGTCGGTTCGACAGGTTTAGATTTCTGCGCAAAGTTTTGGAGCTTTTTTGAATTTGAAGCGATTTGACGCGATTTTTGCAGCGAGCGTTAAATCCTACTGTCAGGTTGAATTGCTTTTGAAGGCTCTTTTTAGGTCCTTTCACGTTGAATTTTGTGCACTATGATTTTTTCATCTAATGGCAAGGGATCGAGGAACCACAATCGCAAATGTGCTTCCAACTTTTGCTGCACCATGTACGTTTTCGACTCCTCGCAAATTGCACTCTGATGTGCCATTGACCCGGATTGCGAAAAAAGCGAAAAAGCATGCAAAATCAAAACGAATCAAGCCTGATATGACCGGCAATGTTCACCGATAAGATCGCCCGTACTGTATTCTTTCCGATTGGTGCACTCAATTTGACTGTCATTGTCGAGCAACGCAAAACTACAATCATTGTGCAAAGTTCAAAAATTCTTGACATGATCCGAATTGCACAGATTGGAATTGCATTCCAAAGCCAATGCAGGTAGCAGCAATGCGTATTCAGACTCAGACCCCGATTGCTGCTTTGGAAAACAGTCAAATGAATGGGGGGTCGGGGGGTAAAGTCAGATCTCTAAACACCTTCTATGCTGAACAGCAAAATTTAGGCAAATTCAGGCAAATCGTCACATTTCAGTCCTGCGTGTATAAGATTTCGCTGAGATATGTTGAAAATGGTTTTTCTCTCGAACCTGTCGGAGTGCCCGAATTTTTTTCTTACATTAAACTAAAATGAAGAAGAAATAAAAGGTTGTCGGTCTTAAAAAGCATTATCGAAGCTATGAGTATAGCCTAAGTCAATTTGATACTCATGCGAGTATTAATCCCCAAGCTTTATCAAAATTGAAGTTCAAGAAACAAGCATTCTGTCAAGCATTCTTGGAGTTGCAGGGAGCAAAGAGAGAATGTTGATAACATTTTGAGAGCAGCATCAAATCGGCAGAATATTTGGCAAATCAGCCAGGATCGAAAGGCCTCTCTCAGGATTTATTTGGAAGGAGGTTGTCCCTGCCCACTATAGAAATGGGAAATATTTGATTCGCTTTTTCCTTTTTTGTTATCCATATTGCAAAATAAAAATGAGAGAAATGGTTTGTCTGGCACTTTCTTATCAAATATACTTACATATACCTAATTGAAATATGAGTGTCTTCGCTCATCCATATTTTGCGAGGCATTTTTATTTGGCAGGTTTTTCTTTTCATTTGACGACACCCATAAGCAAGGAAAAACAGCTGCGGCCTGGAAAAGATACCCATCAACCCTGCGAATAAAACGAGACTTCGGTCTTATTCCTATTCAGGGAAAAAATCTCCTCCACGGCTGGATGAGCTTGCTCGCGAAATGGGAGATATTAAAGCCCCTGCGCTAATATTAATTCCGAAATGAAACTTTAATTAAAAACAACCTAGAATAACCGCAGAAGTTTGCAAAACAAAATTATTCTGAGATTTAGAAATTAGAATTACAAAACCACCAAGCATGAAATTTGAGGAATTTGAACTTGTCGAGACGGCAGGTCTGCGGATATCACACGAATGAATGAAACTGCGCAGAAAAAAATCCTCTGTGGTTGGTGGGTAAGAAAAAAGCCGAGCTTGAAGGAAAGTATGGAAATGAAGGCAAAATTAAAAGCAAAACCAGGCGAAACGCAGGAAACTGAAGTAAAGCGAAGCCCAAAATGTAAACAGCAGTAATGCAAAAATTGAAGCAAGAAATGAAGAAGACAGCAAAACCAGAGGCGTGGCAAGGCCTTTGGTTTTGCTGTCCCGTGGCATTTCTTGACGGATCATCTAGCATGTCGTCTACTGTCGTCCACGTGATGTCAATATTGCCGTTACCTTTCGCCGCGGATCATAATCTGACATTTTGCATGCCACCTTTGCAAATATTGCCGTGACCTTTCGCGACGGATCGAAATCTGACATTTTTGCTTGTCATCTTTGTAAAATGGCGGTAACCTTTCGCTGCGAATCAAAACCTATGATATTTTTGCACGTCGTCTTTCATGCCAGTCCTCTGCGACTCATCTCATCGAGAGCTGTGAACAGAACATCATTGAAATCTTCGCTCAGTTGCATTCATATTTTGAAGAGAACCGCCATAAAGAAGTGTCATAAAACAGGCTATAAATCAAACTATGTCAATGCTCATCGCCTGTTATTAACAATTCGAACACACATTCATATTTTTAACAAATTCTGTTTTAACCAGCAATTTTGAGGTTGTCAGGGGAAGAAGGATCCCGCAATGTATTTAAAATTCAAATTTCTTTTCAGAATAGAGTTTTCGGTCTTTGCACAAGGAGAATACGAGATACACTTCGCAAGAAAATCCGGCAAAAACCAGTGCATAAATTTCCTGTTTTTTTCTTTCTTTTTTCAGGCTGCCCGTAATAATAATTAGCCTAGCGGCGGCTGGATCATCCGCCTTGGCTGTCGCAGCTGTTTTGGCATCGTGTTTCATCTGTTCCTGTTGCTTCCTCTACAGGCGAAGACCTTCTCTGGCTGAAGCAGCAGCCACCGCCAACTTGAAAAGAGGTTGGTCTCTATCTAGTATGGATGAATGAAAAAAGCAAAAAGCGGAAATATGAAAAAGAAAAAACTCTAATTGGATCCATACTATATTTGCATGACAAACTTCGCTAATTGGCATCTTTATGTTGAGAGCGTGTTGTTTTTGTGGAAATTGAAATGATCTCTCTGCCGAAGCGGAGACGCACTCCAGAAAAAGAAAAATTCTATTTGCTTTGTTTTGATCTAAATACAGGATAAAAAATATATTTTAGCAGCCCAGTAACAGCACAAAAATATTGATCATCTGCATTCTCTCTTAGATAGTGTAGGTCTCCGTTATTAGCATCAAACTATTCAAGCCGAATTACAACCCGAAAGCTGTTTCATAAGCACAACTTCTGAGAATTCCCAGCTGGTTTATATTTCTTATAGCTGACTACGATTATATCCCGGATCATATCCGACATCCGTAAACTAGTGAAGAATCCACAAACCTAAGTCCTTAAGGCACGGGACTTGCACCCATTCTGTTTTCACGCACAGTTGCCCTGAAGTTCCTTCTGGAGATGGTTTTGAAAACAACCCAAGCCCTGATTTAATCTTCATAAGACACAGATGATCCGATATCATAGCAGAAAATACTTAAATACTCGTACAATGACGACGCCGGGACTTAACGGTGTAAGAATGAGTTTTTCTTCTCTGTTCACACGAGAGTAACACGTCTCACGCAATCGATCAGGGGAAACGAGGGTAAACGAATTTACTTGAATGGATTGAATATGGTCAAACTTTAGATACAATATACACTCCTTATCAAAAGTCTTCCAACAAGGAATAAATTATTAACTCACGCGCCATTTAGAATCAATGGCAGCATGCGTCGCAGACCATCATGACACTCGTGTGAGACGTGAAATTGCACCAATACCTGCTGAAATTGGATGGCCCCTGTGTCAACCAATAAATATTGTTTATGTTCGAAGACTTTTAATAAGCTCCGTAGATATAGTCAATATTGATGCAATCAATACAAGGTACCTACAATCTTGAAGTTGCCAATTTCGGGACGATTTGCTGTCGCAGTTGCACACTAAGCAGTATGTTGACAACGACCAAATAGGCGATGAGGGTTGGATTGCCGAAAAGTCGAAAAAGGGAAGGTAAACTGATAAGCACGTCCACGAAGTTGGCCAATCCTATTGACGTCGCTGCTGATTTCAAAGTTCGCCTTCAATTTCGATTGATGTAGGTACTGAATGCAAAGTTTGCCTTCAATTTTATATGTAGAATAACGTAGCTGCTGAATGCAAGTTTAGCCTTAAATTTCGATTGACGTATCTGCTGAACGCAAAGTTTGCCTTCAATTTCATCTGACGTAGCTGCTGAACGCAAAGATTTCCTTCAATTTAACTGACAGACACTTCAATCTTCATTTTTCCACAGGACAATTTTACCAATTGAGATCCACATCAACCGCAAGTGGCCTGGCAACAATATCATCCGGACAGACCTT
>JASGXE010020484.1:0-31774 GCA_030068105.1 Sinentomon sp. SZTP_YWyxl
TGCTCCCCGTACGCCATAAAAAAGCCAGCCTCACGGATCTAAAATCCATTACCGGATATGATATGTTTGCATTTTTCATGGTTTCCGCAAATGGCCATAGAAGGTGCCGATGGTGAGGCCTAGCCTTTCTGTTTAGGCATAAACAACCTCGCAAACCTACACAGTTTATACCAACAGCAGGGAACGAAGGCTTGATCCTGCGGGGTGGGAGTTGAGTCGCAAATGAGGTAATTTTCCGGAAGCGTGTTGGTTGCAAATAAAATTCGAGCTTGCTGCAATATCTGGCCCATTCCATGCCACACCCCGCACCCGCACCCCCTTCCGGATCAAGCTGTTTCCACCCTCACTGGCATCAACAACAGCGGGTCCTGAAATCGACTCCCGTTTGTATCAAGCCAACCAGGTCTAGGTCTCAAACAAATGGTCGAAAGAGTGAACATGTCTTTGGCGCGCATTTTCTGGATTGGGCAAGCCCCACAAATTTGCCAAAAAACGGCAAGGCCGAGTGCTGAGCCCACTTCGCTTCGGAACTGACAAACTTGCCTGTCATGCAATGCATGATTGGGGAAACTGCGGGATGACAAATAACTGTCCCATGCCCAAGCGGATGTTTTTGCCATGTCAATGAAAGCGCACGAGGGAAACGTGCAAATTATTTTGCTTCCAACTGGAACCCATGCATCGCTAAAAGCGAACGGCCAAAAAGCGATGAAGCGTTAGCCTGCCCCAAAGTTCAGAGTATTTTCGCAAGGGATAAATTTTGGAAACAATCGCAGGACATTTCGCATCAACGATGCTTGGAGAGAACATGGGGTTAATCCGCAACAAAAACAGCTAATGCATTTCAGGCTGATGCTAGCTGGGCCTGTAGGGCCAACAAAGTCGTAATCGTCATCCTAGAGGTGGGCAGACAAGCCACCTGCCCAGGTTTGCACCCAATTTTCAGTGAGATTCTCTGCAAACAAGGCGTCAGGCTTTAAAATATATTTATTGAGAAGACTGGTGTGTTCAATAGCCTACTTCCACACGTTGGTCGGCATTCGCTGCTTTGCTATTAAACTGAAAAGGGATAAGCTATCATTAAAGCAAAGGGGACGGGCCGGTGGCATTAAAAGTTAAGAGGCTGAAGGCTGAGCTTTCAAGCCTAAATTGATTTTCGGGCATGCCACTATACACCAGGGTGTGCCGAGCCAGGAGACACTGGCCGAGCACACCAGTGCCTTAGGCTCAGCAGGACTGGCCACAAACATCAAGTAGCAAATTCTGAAGTCCTATCCTATCGCAAAATCAACTGAAACTTCTGAACTGTGTGGCTGACGTCCTGCCTGCCGAATCTGAGAAGTCGCCGACGGCAGAACAACACGCGTTGGCATGCGGTTACCTTCACAGTTTAGTTTCAACAAAAGGTCCGTGATATGTAAAATAGCCGCAGGTTTTGGGTCTTTTTACAAGGTTTCAAATAGCCGAAGGTTTTGGCCCTTTTTACAATGTGTAAAAAGATTAGGCCCAGCTGCAAGATTTGGCTCTTTTTACAAGTGTATCGACTCTACATATCTGGTTAAAACAGCACTGCCCACCTTGTGCACAGAAGGTTCCGTTTCGCACTTTTTTCCAGTAAAAAAAACTCAAAAACATTTGCAGAAGATTTAGTTGTTTCCCGACCGCAACGGAAAGAAAACATTGGGCCGATTTTTTTAAACAAGCCCACTTTTGGCCCGGATTATTTTCCTTTTTGAATAATTTTGTCACAAAAAGAAAGAATCCCGCCAAAAAGGGGAAAAAAACCCCATTGGTGGGTTGCGAATTTTCTGATGTGCTCAAAAGAACGTCGGCTTTGTGTGTCGGGGTCACTTGGATTTCATTTGTGAATCTGGGTTGCAGAAAATTATGAAAACCCAAGCCTTCTTTTTTCTGCGCATTTGATTTCGCAACGATATACTTACCTGTGTTTCAGCAGAAAACGGAAGTGTGCCCATCATGAAGAAAAAAACAAGAAGGGCTCAAGAATGTAAAAAATCAGCCGAAGTGGAATGCATTGTCACGTGAAAAAAAGATGAAAGACATTGGTGTCTGGCCTACTTTGTGGTGATTTTGACACCTCTTCAAAACAGCTCGAAACTCTGAAGCATGAGGTAAAGTTCACAAAAACAGGCCAAATAGGTCCAGACTCTTGGATTCCAAAAATAGGTAAAAAAAATTGTTTTCCGGCTTACCATTTCCAGGCCGCAGCACAGATCCGGAAAATCCAAGCACACGTCCACGTGTGTCCAATTCGTCCATCTCACCGTTTTTGGAACACTAATTTTTGAGCACTAGAAAATCGTGGTCAAGAGCGGAGAATTTTGAACAATCAGAGTCCGAAACGTCAATTCGATCATCACTATTCCGAACTCACTCAACTGCACAGTCGCAAGTTGGGGAACCTATTTTGTGTTCAAAATTCTATTCTACACTGCGGGATAAGAAATGAAAAACAAAAAGAAACCGTCTGTGTGAATGAACTCGGAATCAAGGTGTGTGATCTTGGTGGCGGCAATATTTCGAACGCGATTGCATGACATTCGCAATTTCACAATGAGGGACTTCGAAAACAAACGAAACAACCGCAGTCCTTTCGAAACACAAACGGTGTAAAAAAAGCAAACGAAAACAGGCTGCAAAAACGAAACGAGTTCGAAAACAAACAGTTCTTCAACGAATCAAACGAAATCACCGCAAACCTGCAAATACACACGTTACCCACAAGTTCCGAGAGAAAATTTTTGGTTGTTTTACGAAAACAAACTTTTCTGCGTATTATTTGGTGCCCGCTGCCAAAAACCTGCAAAATTCTGGTTTTGGAAAACGAGAATGAAGCATTTTGTATCCTGCCTCACTGTCCGACACAGACAGGCCCATTGAAAGTTTCTCGGATACATCTTTCTTCGCGGTTTTCCGGGGTTCACACTTCACCGACATCATTGTTCATTGATACCTATCTCAAATTTTGTGATGAAAAAAGTTTTATTTCAGGAACACTCCGTAGTGGCCAAAAATTCTTCATTGCAGAGCGTGGACAAAATAAAAAGGTACCCAGGTACCTATTTCAATGTGGCCGACGAATCGATAAAAGTGCTCTAAAAAGTCAGCACGGATCGAAATTTTGCATGGTTGAAATTTTTTGATTTTTCCACACGACACCATTTGAATCAACAAAAGAGCTCCAATAATTTGATCCGTTTGGAAAAGAGCTCCAATGATTGGATCCGTCCTTTTTGATTGATTTTTTCCCCACAACGTCAGCTGTTGGATCGAAATTTTTTTGATTTCACAGGATTGTTCTGCGTTTTCTACATGACATCATTTTTGCAAAATTCGTCAGCAATTGGGCCGAAGAATTTTTTTCTGATCGTACATGGACTTTGGACGTGGTGTGTTTAGAAATTGACTCACCATTATCTTTGATCCTTTTGACCACCGTCCTTGATAGAAACTTCCTCCTTAGCTGTTTTTCTGGGAGGAAGTTTCTATCAAGGACGGTGGTCAAAAGGATCAAAGATAATGGGTGAGTCAATTTTTTTCTGTTTTGTTTTTTTTTTCGTTTTCCGAATGTTTGAATCGAAAACCAGCTCCAAAATTTGTCAGCAACAGCAACTGCGTCGAAACAAAATGAATTTTTTTAGAAAATTCTCGAGTTTCATTTCCAATATGAATACGCCAGGCCAGCCCAATGTTTGATTTCTGAAAAGACTACCCACCTAGTCTTTCACCTAGACTTTCTAGTCTTTCAGCCTTTTCAGCGAAGGCTTTGCAATCCTAAAAGAAATCACGAGTCCACCCACACACTGTGTAGGCAGGGTCAGACTTTTTTGTGCGCAAGGCGATGGAGAAAAAAAATAGTTACAGCGGAGAGATCAATGCGGGGTTAACGCTAACTCCGAGCTGCGAGGTAAATTTTTGCCATCTGCTCCAATGGAAAAAATTTAACTCGCAGCTCGGAGTTAGCGTTAACCCCGTGATGATCTCTCCGCCGTTAGTTTGTTTCAACCAAAGGAAAGTCCTTTCGAAGTTCCATTGAAGTTTTGAAGTTTTCGCTGAAATTTCGGCAAAGCTCACGGTTCACGAACTTGGCGGATTATCTGGATGACCCTGCTAGGCATACCTGCACAGCGCACTGCAAATAGTGAAAATCCAGAACCAGGGGGGCGATTTTCGTTTTTGTGTAGAGGTGAAATTTGTATTTGGATGAATTTTCCCTTCTCTTGGGGGCATCGCCCACGCTCCCCCGACAATTAAGCACTGGTTACCCCCGACAAAAGCACTGGTTATGTATGTCCTTGTGTGTGTTCAGTTCAGGCCCAACACTCCTGCACGAACTCAGTCGCGTCACTCACAAGTCACAGCACCAAAGAGAGCACACCGTTAATGACCTGTTGAAGGTCCAGCGTCATCAAAATCGTAAAATTTGCTCATTCCACAGAAGTCCAAGAAAAGAAAGCGATTCAAAACTCAACACTCCGAACACACGGCAACATCAACTGGTGATGTTGGCATGCACTCGCTGAAAGAATTTCTCGCAAATTGAGTTGGAAACACGGGAAGTGCAAAAAGCGAACCGCCGAAATGAGGCTCAAAATTGTCATTTGGCCGATGGCCGTTGCCACAAATGATGAATGAATCGTTGCCATCATTTATGGCTGAGATTTGGCCCAACGCATCCAAAAAATCAATGGTCCCTGAAAACCGGACAGCCGGACAGGACTGTCGGACAGCAGAAAGGACCGCCGGACCGACCCGGACAGGTTAGGTTAGGTTAGATTAGGTTAGGATAGGCTATTCTAACCTAATCTAACCTAACCTAACCCGTCCGGGTCGGTCCGGTGGTCCTGTCCGGCAGTCCTGTCCGGCTGTCCGGTTTTCAGGGACCACCCAAAAAATCTTTCTCACTGTCCACAAAATTGTTGGGCCTTCATCATGTTTTTGAATTCCGAAGACTTCACTCCGTGGGAGCGTGGAAGCGGCAAGGACGCGAAACAGGATTTGGAAGCTTCTGATGATGTGGTGATTTTGGACATTCTGATTGGCTTGCCCGCTTCACCATGCTCCAGCCACAGCGGCATGCAGCGGTGGTGGCGCAAAAAAATTCTTCCACCACTGAAAAATCACGAAGTTTTCCAAAAACAGTTCGCAAGCTGCACAGAGTGTGATTGAATTGACGACAGGGCGACAACTCTTGGCTTGGAATGACAATGCCAAGCGGCAACTGAACGAACGATCCAGTTCAGCGAACTGCTTTCCAATTTCCATCCAACGCCAATTTCGTGCAAGCACACAGGCAGGAAATGAAACGGCAAAGTTCGACAGGAACTGATCCAACGAAACACAAGAATTTTTCCCTCAAAGTTCGACAGGAACCGATCCACCGAAACACAAGAACTTTGCCCTTTTCCTGCAAGAGCCGCATCACCCTGCTCCCACGAAGAATGCATCCGCACGGACGACCAACTCCGACTGAGCGTGAATGCAAATCCAAGCGAGAAGACGACTCTCCTCGAAACTCCCATTCCCAAAGCAAAGCATCGAACCATCACCCAACTGCAGCAGTCTCCATTTTTGTGGTGTTCGCTCCACGTGAAAAGAAGAGCAAACAAGGAAAGCACACGATTTGTTGAAACGGCTCGGAATGTGCAGCCATCTCTGGAGAGAAATTGGAACTGCACTCCATTGCATTTTTGTTTCCTGCAGGGGACCGGTGACTGGGGCAGAACGAACTGAGGCAGAAGTGGACTGAGGCAAAATTTTTGCATTTTTGGAGGCTGATTTTTTTAATTTCTGCGTGGTTACGGGGTTAGGTCGGTTAGGTCAGGTCAAGTTTGGTTGGGTTGTGTCAGGACAGGTGTGAGCAGCACATCAAGTCTTGTGCTCCGTGCTGGAACATTTGTCAATTTGACGGTCTGGTCTGGTCCAATTTTTCGTTGAACTGGGAAACGTCCAATCAGGAAACGCATGTCGGACAAAATGACACGGAACGACAGTCTCATTTGGCGAATCTTTTCCACACAACAATTTCGTGCAACGTTCCAGGTTGTTTCGTGCCAGATTCTGGTGACGGCAAAAAAGCCAACAGGGCGCCATGTTTTGTGAAACGAAATCACCGAACATGGCGAAAATGCCGCAAGAGTTGTCAGAGAGCCCACTTGCGGCTGGAGCTCGAAAGCTCCAAATTTGCCGAAAAGCATGTTACTCAACTTACCCAACCAAACCTCACTCAACCTGACCCAACCAACCATACTTTTCCTTTCCTAACCTAACAACCTAACGAATCCAAACAACCCATCCAAACCAACATAGCCAAAATTGCATGAGGAGCTCACGAGCTCCAGCCGTTTCAGAGAGCCTCGCTTGTTCTTGTTGAAAAGATCCAGCGCAGAGATCCTCGGTTTGTCCTGGGGGATTTTGGCGCCAGAGCAGCGTGAAAGAAAAATGATCTCTGGCAAATTTTTTTTCCAATCCACTTCCGCATGCGCGTCTCTGATTGGTTGTTGGGAATTCCAGCCAATTTCAACATCCAATTTTCAAAACCTAACTTAACCAAACCTAACCTGACCTAACCTAACCCAACCTGACCAACCCACCCGATTGCGACCCCAGAAAGAGTTGCGAAGCGGTGGCAAACATGCCAAATGGCAAAAAGTGGTGGCAATGCAAAAATCCCAAAATTGATGACGTCACAATTTCAGACGACGCAAAAATTCTGTCAAAAAGATAGACAACTTTACGTCGTCTGCTGTAAGTGGTCAAAATAAGATGTTAAACTAACCTCGCCTCACTGGGGCACTCATCAGTCACCCTCACCCAGCTAGAGTTGGAGGAGGCTTCCGGGTGAGACGCTCCAGCGTTTCGGCAGGTCGGACGGACGACTTACATTTTGTGCAGATAACCCTTGCACCTGGTTCTTAGGGTTATCTGCACAAAATGTAAGTCGTCCGTCCGACCTGCCGAAACGCTGGAGCGTCTCACCCGGAAGCCTCCTCCAACTCTAGCTGGGTGAGGGTGACTGATGAGTGCCCCAGTGAGGCGAGGTTAGTTTAACATCTTATTTTGACCACTTACAGCAGACGACGTAAAGTTGTCTATCTTTTTGATATTTTGTATGCCGACAAGACTGGGCCATCAGTCTTAAAGCCTTGACAGTTGGCGGTGCTCATGGCAGTAGAACTTGGACAGTGCAGGTCCAGCACTGGTCATGCAGCTACCAAACCCTGTGGGTAGTGTGATGTTGTTGCTGGGATGTCACGAGGGAATGGTAATACATCTATCAGCAAAAATTCTGTTTTTCCACCCCAAGAGCCTTGGAAAAATTTTATTCCGAAGCCCGTGCAAATGAGAATTGCGGTCATCATTCATCCTGAGAAAACTTTCCCCGCCTGGAATGAACCCATGGAAATCTGATGCATGTCAAATCAACCAAACAACAGAACTGGCCTACCAGCCTTCCAAAAGATGGGAATTTTCTTGATGATGGCTGAGAGACGAAAACTGTGTCACAGAATAAATTGTTGTGTCATCTGAAAACTATGCCACAATGATTGAAAGAAGATGATTTCTTTTAAACATTATGGCCATGCATCAGAAATCTGACGATGGGTGTATCTCATGTTTCTGTTGGGTTGATATGATGATTTTATTTGTCTCAAGCGATATCTCCTGCTACCGTCAGTGCCAATTGGAGTCAGCATAATTGCATGAGAGCTTTCCAGAAAAACATAATTCCAGTGTTTCAGTCTGAAAAATAGGAAAAAAAATCCTTGCATCCGTGAATGTGATACCAGAGGCCCTCTGCCTCCTCTAAAGACTCAAAAATGATTGTTTCTCGATTGCCCCCGCAAGCCGCCGCTGTAAAATCAGTTTCTCAGCAAAGGCACGCAAAACGAACTGAAACTTTCCATCCCTGCTTTTCACCTGCCAAAAACAGGTGCTGAATTACTGCAGGATGTTGGAAGGCCTGTGGTGCTCTTGATGCTTTTTGTAGGTAGCTACCTATTCTCGGAGCTTATACATCATGCATAATTGAATAGAAATCTTTTCCTGCCGTTGGGTTGGAGAGCAGATTTCATTTCCATACTGCGAAAAAAGAACTTTCAGAAAAAATCCATTTCTGCAGCCGCAGCTGCTGCTGATTTCGCTAAAATAAACAAAAATGCTTTTCCAGCAAAATCTCTCTCCATCTCGACTGTATGCTGACTCGTTCCTTCCAGTTCTTCTAAAGCAAATGCATTATAGTGTGGACTTCACTTGCAGGAATATAGCCCTACTCACAACAGTTTTCTTGTTATCAAGCTTCTCATTTCCCTAATGACAGTGAAAACTTGACAGGCTACACAGTCAACTCCCCACGGTTAACAACTCTACCTGCTGGATACAAGCCGGGAACCATGGATCTCCACCCTCATTATAATAAATTAGGCTATTGCTCCGGAAGCAATACATGGCCCTTTCTGCAATGGGGAGGTCTCCGAGCTCCGGGAAAGCGTGTAGGTGCATACCTGCGGCCCTGGAGATTTGCCAGAGGCGACTGAAGGTGATCTTGCTTTGCTTCTGCAGCGCAGGAAGCACTGAAACTCTTCAACTTCCATCCAAATCAGAATCAGAGTTTCGTTTCAGGCAACAAAATTGATCCTTTGCAGGTCAAACACAGGTCCTTGCGGGAAAATGTCATGATTGATCGGTGCTGATCATGCGAGCATGTCAAAAAGCCGGTCATCGCTCAGTTTTCTTGTTTCAAATCGGGCTGCAAGATGCATGGCACCATCACAATCGGAAGGGTTGCCAATTACTTCTGGAGTTCCATATCACGCAATGATGCCTACAAATTATTGTTCGTTGATCCAGAGTGCTGTGTCCCTGAAAAAAGGGCAGAAGCGGTTTCACAAAAAGTCTCCAGCAAAAACTGCAGGACACGTTCCCATGGACGAGCACCCTGCAAGAACTTTCACGCACTTTGAGTGCAGCATTAAATTTTATAAAACTGCAAATTTTAAAAACGCCTTTGTTTGAAAAGCTTTGCGGAGTCCAGTCAGGCGTATCGATGCCGCTAATATCAAGAATTTTAAGGTCCTCCCGAATTACACATGACTTACAAATAAAAATCCCGGATTGCGGGGTCAATTTTGGACATTATTTCCAACTTCTGGACGAAAATGATGATCAAATGTGGAGAATCTTATAACTGGGAGTCTGCAGGCCTATCGCACGTTCCGATATTTGCCCAGTTTCCGTGGAAAATGCTGTGTAGGATGCCGTACGTGTGACGTAAGTTTCGCGAAGCATTTTCCTGCCAGTGTCTGTCTGTCCTGAGAAGTTTCCTTCAGGGGTTTTGTTTGTTTTCCTGCGTTTGCAATTCATGCGAAAATTAAATTGGTCTTCGTTTAACTTTTGACTCTTGAAAATTTGCTCCTTTCCTATAAAGACGAGGGTAGAGGATGCTCCGGATGTACTTGACGTTACACAGACAATAAACCAAAATGCTGCATAGTGTAATAAAGGGCCACAGGGTATTCAAAGTGTATGTAAAATGGAAAAGAGTCCATGACAGAACCAGGCCTTGTTGCCATGGGCAAGTGGAGATGCCGCACACAGCGTTCACACAGACACAAATGGGTATTACTTAATCTTTTGGTTAATGGCAAAAAATTATGTTGCGACGAAATCTATGACAGGTTGCGGCGATCTTGGATCAGAGAGATCTTTGAAGGTATCCGTTGACTTTACCAGTGAACTAGATAGCTTGGCCACTTCAATAAAACTGTAATTGGACGCGACCAATGGAAATATCTCCATGGGAAGACCTGTTAAGGTTGTTGGGCCAAAATCTGAGTGTGAACCAACAGGCAAAACGGTGTTCTTTATTTTATCGCCAAACGTTTTTATGGATTTTGGCATTTGGATTTCCTCACGTTCCTCTCGTTTTCTCAGCTCCTGTGGCAAGCATTTTTGAACTGTCTAAGTTTCTGCAAGTCATGCACTGTCAATCCTTTTATCTGAAGTTAAAGTTTCTTGTAGTTTTATTTTTTTCGTAATTTATTTTAATTTTTTTGTTTTTTTAAATTTTGTTTCTATAATTTTCACGTGCCTTCCGAGGATAATATACACTCCCTGCTTGACAAACCGCGCAATCCTTGCCTTCTGAATTCCGATTTCACTGCTTGACAGAACAAATACAGAATAAAGGTATACATGACTTAACACGTGAAAGGTATGCACATGCGCAAGGTAGCAGAGGAAACACTCCCACATTCTTTAGGCAACAGAAGTTGTGCTTCATGGACACCAAAATACTCGTATTATTGATGTTTGAATACTGTAGTTATTTTGTGTGCTTTTCTGGCAACGCATGTGATACTGCGATGGTGCTGGCGTCCCAATCGTAAACACCAACAAAAAATGCACTCAAAAGACAGGGATTAGCGATGGTTAGAGCACAAAAAGTCTCAACCAAAATCTTCACAGCAAGCTTTAATGAATGAAGTCAACAAAATGCACTCGAACACGGAACACCCGCACTCAACATCCTTCATATATCACGCATTGACTCTTGATAAACACAAAAGATGGTTCAGACCAGACGACTGGGCAACATTGGACCATTCATGCCCATGCAGCCATCCCATGGCTCTTGGGGTGCCGTTGATGAGTTCCAGATGTGGGTGGTCGTCATCCCGGTGACTTTTTGGGGTGCAGCCAACGAGGTCTATAGAGAGCTGCTCTGCGGCCACCGCACCACCGACAAACTGAACGTGCCGCACGCGCACACACCATGGCAAGAAGAAGCAGAGACATAGCGCTTTCAATGCTGAGAAGCTGCTTTTTGCAAGCATTTTCAATGCATTTATGATTAGAAAAGTGGATATGTTTTTACACCCATAGATAGAGGAGAGTCACTGGATTAATTTGCACAAAGCAGAATTTTTGTTGGCCTCCACGTTTTGCAGAAAACCAGGCTTCTTCAGATACGGTTCATTTCCAAATTTTGGAGTGCCGAATGGGGTTTTTCTGCACTTTTTCAAGATTGCTCGGCTCGGTATGCGCACAAGATGTGATCAACTATCTTCATGCGAGGTGTGATTTTAGACAAGATCAGGTTAGGTCAGGTTATGTTAGATTAGGTCTAACGTAACATAACCAAACGCAACGAACAAACTGCGAAAGATTATAACAAAGCCGAGTATACCTATTGGTGGGGTAGTTCTTCGCCTTCTTCTTCATATGCCATCTTGAGCTGACGGCCGGTGGCTCGGCATGAACCATGTTGCACAACTTGGGCTCGCAAGGAGAAGAATGCCCCATAATCGAAGGCCAACTCCGCTCTGCATTCAACTGAGAATTTCATTGGAATCTGAACCGAGGAGTGCACAACAGAGATTTGGCTTGTTTTGGCCACATAAATATAGGTTTGGCTATAGATTTGTGGTAAATTTCGGCATTTTGCGTTTGACCTCATTTTCTCGTCAAACCGGACATGTTTGACTGGATTTGTGGTAAATTTCGGCATTTTTCGTTTGACCTCATTTTCTCGTCAAACCGGACATTTTTGCCGAGTTTGGCTGGATGTGTGGTAAATTTCGACATTTTTCTTTTGACCGCATATTTTCTCATCAAACCGGACATTTTTGCTTTTGCGGTGTGTGGCTGGATTTGTGGTAGATTTTGGGATTTTTCGCTTGACCTCATTTGACCTAATTTTCTCGTCAAACCGGACATTTTTGCGGCGATCATGAACCCAATGGCCCGGAGCAAATATATGGCACTTTTGGCAGATCGAAAAGGCTTTGGCTCGATTTGCGATCAATTATGGCACAATCCGCCAAAATTTTCTTTTTCCTCATTAACTTGGTGAAGGGGTCCTTTTATGGTTGTTGTCGCCATCAACCATCTGGGTTGATGGCGACTGCGAGAAGGACGATGTGCAAGATTTGGATTTTTGGCTCGTCGGGAAAGGTTTTGGCTCGTTTTCTAGTTAAATACGGAAGTTTCCACATCAAAATGACATTTGACCTCATTTTGTTGTGTGAGAGGACATTTGGCGAACATTGTAACCAGCTGCGGTAATAGAAACTACACTGAGCACCCCTCGGGCATGGATCATAGAATGTTTCATATTTGCTAGTTTTGGCTTATTCGGAAAAGATTGGCTCGTTTTTTATTTTATTTCGTTTTTTCTTTGTCTCGTGTTTTATTTTGGCTTGCTCAATGTTTTAGTACAAACCTTAACGTCATCCTTGGGCCTAAATGATTGCCAAAATCCATCATTTAGCGCGAATTTTCTCTGAACAATGCATGCATCGCGGCTTTTTTCCGTTGCAATTCATTGCTCCATGCGCTCTTCATGCCATACTATAAAATGGCCGCCGCCTGTTCTATTCAAAACAGCCCCTCGGACTCTGGCAGCAGTCTATTTTATTAAATGTCGTTGGGTGCAGCACGCAAAGGAAGGGTAGAATGTTGCCTCATCTTTGTGGTCGGGCGGTTTACTTGCTGTTTATCATGCAGTGCAGATGAAAGATTAATTGACATTTCTGTAGGTATCTTGTGAGTTTTGTTTGGAGTGGAAGTGCTTGCATAATATCTTGACGGCCTTTTTATCAATCGGAAGCTGCAACCATGCCATGTCCACTGGCTCAATTTCAACTATCAGGACAAGAGAGCTTGCACAAACTTTCACTGTGAAGACTTTCTTGTGTTTTTAGCTGACGTTTCCCACAAATTGTGTTAACACATTTTGATCAGGGCCACCAGTGAGATCATTGAATACTTCAAGACAAACAAACACGTGATCAGTCTCCATTGATCTTCACCTCGATGGGTATGGCTGACAAATGGCTCCAAATACTTCGGCCAACGTTGGAACATGATGGAGCTTTCGCTATAGCGCATTCACCATGGGGTGACCAAGGATATCTCCGCATTTTCAAAAGGAGATGCAAATATCCTGGGAATGCTCGGAAATTGGGAAGAAATCTTTGAAAACAAGGAATTGGCACACGATTCATTGAAGAAATTTGCATCAAACAAAGGGAGAATTTCACTGGGAGTGTGTTCGAAATTCCTCAAAATGCGGATGGATTCACGATCGCCAAACCAACCACCTGCGACAAAACTGAGACCTTGGTCCCACAACACTGTCAAATCGGAAGAAAAGGTGTGTTTATTGCGTGAGCAGTGGGGAGGCCCGGAAGCCATAAATCAAGCGAATACTGCTAAAAAGATATAAATTCTCCAATTAAAGTGTCAAGCTTTTCTTTTCAAAATGTCTATTATTGGAGACAGGCTTGGCAAAATGCTTTGACAAGTTGGAGTCAGGATGGTTTCTTGACGTGACTCTGCGTTGCATATGGGGGCGTCTCTGTCCTGCTTGAAAATTCGTCACACTCTATGGGCGGAAAGAATCATTTGTATGGTGCTAGACAGCTCAATTGGCCAAAAAAATCATTGTGGAATTCACCAGTTTTTCCCATTTTTGCCCGAATTCAAGGAAGATTGTTGTGGTGAAAATCATAAAAAATAAAGATGTGGATGTCTGGGACGCAACAAAACTGACCAAGCAAATGCGACTTGATTGGTTTATGGTGGCCTGCAAATAGGTGCCATTGTCCAAATAAAAATAAGACATCCGGAGCAAGGTTTTTATCCGACGTCTTCCATGACAAGGCGTTTCATGCTGTTGGAGACAGGTTTACCACCCAATGTGAGACTTTCTTTGACGCTGCTCAAAGCGATAGATAAACAAAGTGACGCGAACTGGCGCGGCAGGCGCCATTTTCGGGCAAGCGTGCCGTCCGTTGGTGCGCAGAGAGCAGCAGGAAAACGCAGGATTTTGAAAAAAGATGTTTTCTTCTCGTGACATTTCACGAGTTTCCAGGAATGCAAATACATTTTTGAGGACAGTTTTAGAATGGCAAAAGGACAAGGATTCCAACCCCGCAAAGCAAATACCTCCACGATGAATGAATTGCAAGCCACGAACTCCTGAAATCCTTCAAAAATGGGCAAAATGCCGAACGGGTTGAATTATGACGATTTTGAAATTGGTTGTTTCCTTTTCACAAGTTCTCGTGAGTTTTCAGGGATCAAAATACATTTCTGAAGACAGCCTAAGAATGCCAAAAGACCAAGGATTCCAAGCCCGCAATCTAAAAATCTCTACGATGTAGGAATTGAATGCCATGAGCTACTGAAATTTCCCAAAATGGGCAAAATGCCGAACAGGTTGAAATACTGTATGTGGTTGAAATACTGTAAAGCCCTGGCTGAAATGATATCCATCATCATCATCATCATCGTGGAGTCATATGGACTGATAGCCATTCGGCTGGTGGTCCGACCATTTACCTTGTTGCACACACCTTGGGCTCGCAAGGAGAACTATGCCCCATAATCGTAGCCCATTTCTGCTCTGCATTCAACTGAAATATCCTGCGAGATTCCTTTTGGCAGTTTTTTGTTTGTGTGTATGGGTTTTGGTAAATACCAGCTCGACGCACGTTTCCGCATTTGCAATTTGCCACCTTGACAACAAACTCCGTAAAATTCTAATCTGCAAATTTGTGTCAATCGAGAAGCGGACAATGCCGCGACGTCAAGGCGATCGATTGATTTCAACTTTACAGAACAGCATGGTGGTCGGAAAGTCCGTGATTGGAGCGGCCACCGTCTCATACAGTGCCACGGTTGCGGAATGACCCGCAGTCGGTCCTCATCTCATTGCTCGCTGCACCCAAGAGGACGTGTATGTAACATTGGACCCTGTGGGACATTAGGACCTTATGGGACCGTGAGGACCTTGTCAAAAACGACACAGCCGATCTGAGACCCCAACAGACCATATGGCACCTTATGGGACCTTATGCGATTTGATCTCATTGAGTGTCATCAATTACACCTGCGAAAAAACCGATCGACATATTTCCGTGACTTGGCCAAACAGACTGGTTTCTGTCGCCCAAATACAAGGACACTGGACAAAGTGAAGAATATGGCAAGGCCCCGAGGTTTGTGGGCACAGGGTCGCCGCTGGGCTGGGAACGGAAATCCTGAAAGAAAAACATAAATAATTTTGTAAAGACGGACCCACGTTTCCTGAAATAGCATAGTAAGACACTTTTTGATGACCCAGTTGGGCGACGAGATCGGGAAGGAACAAGCTATCGCTTTATGTCGTTGGCCGCAGGCCCATATCACCCGCGCCGATCAAAACATAACAAAAAACGGTAGGCCGCAATAAAATAGTCAACCAAAATGACCAGCAACGAAAAACCGAGCTGGCAAGACGGCTGCCCCACTTTTCAGAAATGCAATGAAGTCAATTCACTTTTATTGGAGGATATCATTGACGACTAGGGTGTACAAGGATTTTTAAAAAATTGGATGTGCTCTTTTCGTAAGTTTTCATGAGTTTACAGGTATAGAAATACTTTTTGAGGACACGTTTAGGATGGTAAAACACAAGGATTCCCACCTTGCAAACCAACAACCTCTATGATATAGGAATTGGAAGCAATGAACTCCTGAATTCAGTGAAATCCTCCAAAAAAGGCAAAATGCTAAACGGGTTGAAATCTGCGGAATTTGAAATTGGATATTTCGTTTTCCCAAGTTTTAACGTGGTTACCGAAGATTACCATTTCTTTCGTTTCATTTTTGCAATCCATGCGCTCCTCTCTGTTTATCAGATGGAAGAAAAATCCGAGACCTCTCGCAGATTCATTGGAATAATTCCCAACTCAGCAGCCTGCAGAACTTTGGATACAAAGATCAAAAGTTTGCATGAAATACATCCGCGAACCATAAAAGGAGCAGTATGTGGGTCGAAAACCAAAATGTCACCACCTCTGAGATCATACCAACTCACATTGGCAGTGGATGGATTTTGTTGTGGAGATCTGTCGCAATTTTTACGAAGTATACGAAGTATTTCTGTGGCTCAGCCGGGTCAGCGGCTAGAAAATAAGGTGATTTTGGGTTTCACGGAAAGGGAGTGCATTCGCCACCTACTTTCTCACAGGTCGTACTAGGCTTCAACAGAAAAATTAGTGTCAGAACTCAGAGCTCATTTTATAAATCAGGTGCCTGAAATGCGCAGAAACATTTTCCTAGCGGACTTGGTTATCTGGGAAAGTTTCACACATCTTCACACA
The DNA here is from genome assembly GCA_030068105.1 of Sinentomon sp. SZTP_YWyxl. Classification (NCBI taxonomy): domain Eukaryota; kingdom Metazoa; phylum Arthropoda; class Protura; order Sinentomata; family Sinentomidae; genus Sinentomon; species Sinentomon sp. SZTP_YWyxl. The sequence continues at coordinate 16,173 of JASGXE010020484.1, forward strand.
TATTTAAGCATTATTTCTTGTGTGGGAGCATTCCTCGTTCAATCAGCTTTCCAATGAAGTGAAAATCGTCAAGATCCATCAAAAACTGGAATATTTACAGGGTTTGTTCAACGACGGCATCGACAGCTCCAATAACGCGAACACGCGGTCTGGTCGTCTTGCCCTCGGTCTTGCCCACGAATTTTGCCCAGCAATGGCTCCTGCGTCTGCTTTGCTGCTGCTCTCTTCGGCTCCCCTCACCACTGCGCTCTGATTCCGAATTCTCCATTGAACGCGTCACTTTGTTTATCTATCGCTTTGACGCTGCTGGAACTCCGGCAGGTCGCATGAAAAATGTCCAGAAAAGAGCAATCCATTCAACAACAGAATTGGGAAAATTTTTCCCGCAATAATTGATTGGCCAGGTCTTTGATTGATCGATTTTGAATTTTTTTGAAATTTTGAAATTTTTTGAAAAATGTTGAAATTTTTTGAAAATTTTGAAAATTTTGAAAAATTTTGAAATTGATTGGCCTTCAATCAGGTCAACATCTTCGCGAAAACTTTTGGTTTCGCATGCACCCAATTTCTTTGAGATTTGATTTTTCGTCAAGAACTGCACAGTGGCGACGAATTAATGAACCTACTCATGCCTACATGTAAAAATTGCGACTCGGATTTTTCGTCAAAATTCCATGCTGCTTGAAATTAAAGATCATCTTCATCGGTCAAAATCTGACCCCTAGAGAAAGCCTTTTGTTGCACTCTGACGCTTTAATTTCTGCCGCCTGCATAAGAGTAAAAGAAAGAAAAAAACGTTTGAGGCAAAACTTAATGGGAAAAACACATGTGTGAGCACATTAATTCCACAGCAACAATACCTGAGTGCCTTATTTGTTCTTGTATTTTCTCAAGCATTTCTCGCAAATTGAGTGGACCTCTGCTGTTAGAAATTGCAGCAATCGTGTATAGATCTTTCCAACAAGCAACTGGGAACAGGTCACTATGGACCTTCTTCTTCTTTCCATCTCCATGTGCCAACGTTTTGCAAGTTGTGACCCATCAGTAAATTTTTTTTCTCTTCATTTCCAAGGGTCTGATCTTCACTGTCTCTTCGTTATCGTTGTGCAAATGCGGTTTTTTGTGGACTTGCCACGAGTGTTGTGAGCCCCTGGAGTCAGGAGCCTGCCGACACCACTCCATCCGGTCTTCAGCATTTGCTTTCCTCATTCTCAAGGGGTGAAAGACACCCTGGAATTTTCTGGCCAGAACCACAAATTCGATTTGCATGACCAAAGACCATAAAATGTTTTCAAAAAGTTGTTTTCAATAGCATACAGAAATGGAGATCATTTATTTTCTTTGTCAATGGGGACGCATGTTGGAAGAAAAAAAATATGTTTTGGTGGGAACAAGCATGCTTTTTCAACTCAAGTGACTCCATATTGAAATATCCAAGAGATTAAAAAGCGTTTGCCAGACCACCTGCTGTGTCAAACTAACCACACTTTAGCTCTTGAAAACAGACCAGAAGAATGTTTTACTGTGCTTTGTGAGCCTGTTCGCTGTTGAAGCAGGCATGCTTGAGGTCAGCTGTGGAGTCTGATGAGTGCAGAAAATCACGAAAATGTTTTTGAGTTTGTTCCGTTTCTGTTACAGGACTTCTGCTAGGTGAAGCCTGCAATGCCAGAATTATGGGGGTGAACACACAGAGGCGATCTCTGCTCTTTTGTCACATTGTGAACTTGTCCAGCATGAGATCCATATTGCGATAAAAACTTGCCGCTGCAAAGTTCAACCACGAAGTTGCGTCTTCTATTGACCAGGGAGCTGATACTGCCGCATTAAATTGGCCTTCCCACCATGACCTCCAAGAGCATGGGGTATCTATACGGAATTGGCATCGGTTTTTTTCCATGATGGATGCAGCAGAGTGCAAGAATTTATGGATTGCTCATCTCAAAATGGGGGAAGAAAGAATTAAGAATTTTTGCGGAAAGGCATATTTTTGTTCGTGATTCCTGATGTAGCAGGGTTGAGATAGATGCTTCCGATCTTCAGGAAAAATGCACAAGCACAATGATATGGTGCGTTGAAGATCACTGCCACTGTATGAGATCCGTTGACCCCATGGTGTGTCTTTCGTGATTTTTCAAAGATCTGCCAGCGATCAAGACCGTCATTGAAACGGAACTGGAAAATTGGATTCGCGTCGTTGCTTCTAGGATATTCTGGAAATTGTCCAAGATGGAAATTGTCTTTTGCATCGGCCTTATTGCACCATGAATAAATACTCCAGTCTTGTTTCTTCGCTCTTTAAATTTATGGTTGGAAGTTGGCCCAGCCAACTTCCACTCGTGCACAGGCGATTCGTTGGCGCTGCGGTTCCTGACCGTTGGCATTGCTCTTCGCCTGCAATTGGAACACGAGCGAGCAGGAGACAACTTTGCCCTTGTCCCATATCTATGATTATTCGACAGTCTAGCAGGCCGATCCCCAACTGATGATTTCCGGTATCCCATGAACAAAACAGCCTCAAAAATCAGCTCACCAGGAATAATGACGACATGAACGGATCATTGTCTTGTGGGTATTCGATAGAATTTTCAATTTTTTGAGTGAAAATGTCGAAACATCTTGGCATAGCAAGGGTATTAAAGCAGACAATCGAGGTGCAATATTTAAGCGGATAACGGAGATTCCCTTTAGCCCCAAGGGGACGTTGTCAAAAAATATTATTCGGATTTCGCAGGATTTCCCAGATTAGGTTCCATCTTGCCCATTTACTGGTCCCGTCTTGCCCCGCCCTCTGTGGGCAATGTGTGGCCTTTGAATGAGAAAACCGTTTCAATTTTTTTCGTTTGTGGAATGAAATCGAACAAAACGGTCCTTGTTTTCTTCGAAGAACATTTTGACCATCATCTGTGACAAATTTCAATTGATTCGAAGTTTCGATTGATTAGAAGTTTCCTGTGGGGCTTGAGGCGGTTACAAACCTTAATGGTCCCATCTTGCCCCCGCTTCCCTTACGTTATGAAAACGTTGGGGCCTTCAAGAACAGCAACAGCTGTCCCCGTTGAGCTTGAACGCAAATTATCTTTTCTTGAACGTAAAGAAAAAAAAATGTGTTAATCAACTTGCAACAAATGTGGTAATCAACCTGCTTGCAACCCAAAAAATTACTCCGAGTTGGAGCTTGCCTGAAAGATAACAAAAGACTGCCCGTTTTGGCGTGGTAAATGGCAAAGTGAGTCTGTCATTTGCAAAATCCCGCCCGCATGCATATTTGGCAGGATAACAATATAGATAAGCTTTTTATAATTTTTTGTTTCACCCACATTTTAGACACCCTGCCCACACGGGCTGCAAATCGCTGCATGCTTGTGTTGGAGAACCTGTTGTGATCAAAAATGGATTTTACCTGTTTCCTGGCAAAGAGAATTATGTTTATTGCCGGTATTCAAACAGCCGTAAATAAAAAGCCAACAATTTCTTGACCAATCGTGCAGTGTGCCCTGAAAGGGCTGGAGCTTCCTTTCATTCACATGCTGGACCAGGTCGAAAGATCAACAACGTGCCCACAGAAAAGTGGAATAATTTGTTAGTAGAACCAGGAAAACCTTGAGAGAACGTTTGGGCCCTCAAGAGAGGAAATATTGGAGAACATTTTCCCCATACTCATTGGTGGCAACAGATCCATCGAGATCTTTGAATCATTTGTCCACGCATTTGAGCCAAATCTGCACAAAACTCTTTTCTTCTAAAAAGACACCAGGGCAAGTCAGCGCCCATCAGCTCCGGAGAACGCCGCATCAGTCTGATCGGTGAAAATTATTTTTGTCGGGTAGATTAAAGTTTAGTTTTTCCTCATTTTTCATCGTTGGACAATGTTGTGTCGAGAGTGATCAGTGATCGCCAAATTGTTGCCAAAATGAGAGAACCGTTAGTGCGTTATATTCACCATGATTATTCCCAACAATGAGCCAGAAGTCCCTCCGCTAAAACTGACTTGACACTGCTTTTGGTTCGACTTGGATGATGTTTGCATTCCTCTTGGAAATCGAGGTGCTAACTACTCTATTTGGCGGTCACCCTGCTGAACCCGGAAAAGCATCTCCGTGTGTGGTACCGTATTAATGGATTAAATTCAACTCTGTTCCGTCTTGAAAACATCCTTGCCGTGTGCGGCTGAACGAAAGTTTTTCCTCGTGGCGAGGTGGACGGTCTGACACTGGTATGCCACCCCACACCTGAATCGGCAAACCAACACCTCCTGGTTTGCGGCAGCAGAATATCACGTAAAACCGACTTGTAAATTGCCAATAAATCCTGCATTTGGGCAAAAACCTGAGTGGCCATCGGCGCCAACAATTCACGGTCAATGCCAAGAAGACAATTCACCGTATAAAAGCAGCAAATAAAATATAAAAGCCTCGTAAAATTTCATTGATGGCCAAGTTTGGCCATTGCACAAACACTGGCATAATGGGAGACATGACCATGAGGTTCGCCAACAAGACCGCGTGTTTTTTTCTCGAAAATGTGGAAATTCACGATGGCACTTGACGTCCTGTTGTTTTCGCTAAACGGTACTTTGTGGTAAAAGACATGCTGCACGTCGCATCAGGAATTGCCCGTCAGATGACAACGGATTGGACACCCCAGCCCACTACAAAGGTTTTCACTGATTTCACTGTCTCCCAATGTGCATGGATCCTGAGGTGGGCCAGGAAGACTTCACTCCCAACAAAGTAAAAGCATTGCGGTATACCGCCAAATATTTGACGTCAGCAATAATTGTACAGTTATTAACAATGCTCATTTTGACATCACATTGCATATTGAGTCTTGTAGCGAAAAGCAAATTTCTTTGCTGGTGAGTCATCTTGGGCCGCTTTGGCGGTCGATGCGATGATGGTTTCATGTGTCACTATTTTACTTTCAGGAATGACTGCAAGATACGATATTCCTTGGCACTTTTGGCATCTGCGCAGAAACGCAACGACATTCACATCTGAGGTATTTTGTCAGAATTTTGATTTGTGAGGAGGAAGAGGAGGATGAACGCTGGGATCCTCCGGCCGCACACCAGACAGAAATGCAGCCATAGGTTACATAAGAATAGTTGGTGATCGGAAAATTCTTGGCGGCATGAAGAAAATTCAGGTGACCTTGCATGAAATCCCCACTCTTGCTGCGCTGCCGATTCACATGTGCCCGCAAGAAAAATATTCCACTATTTGACATTTCGTCTCACGAAAGAACGCAAACATTTGAATTTGGGAAAATGGCAAAAATGACAAAAATGGTTTTCAAGACAAATTAATTGACAAGACACAAATGATGTTACGGAAAATCGGCAAGTGGCAAAAATGATTATTATTTTAATTAACTGCACAGGAATGGAGAATATTTTCCGAAGTTAAACTCAATGGAGCAGTAAAATTTCTGATTAAACAACTGCAGTCCTTGGGCCGAGAATTCCACTCCCGAAACGCTTTCGGAGAAAAAATTGAAAATGTGAGTCGCTCTCTCACATATTAAATTTGAGGTTTGTCTGCACTTTTCCACGCAGGCAAGCGTTTGGGGGTTGTGAAGGTGTGAAACATGCATAGACAGCTTTCAGTGCTTTCACTTATCTCCCAAGAATTCATTGACCTGTCTTGGCGGTCGACACAATGCTGACTTTGTGTGTCACTCAAGGTATCGGCGATAACAAAATTATCATTGTTCAAGTTCAAATTTACTCAAAATACCAGTTTTGTTTCTTTCCTTTCCTCGGAAAATCAAAAACGGAGAGGACAGGCCAAAGATTAAAAACCTAAAAATAAGTGGGACAACTCTTGGTCTCTTATTGATTAACCGCAGATAATCTGATAATTGGTTCTTCGGCAGAAAAACTGTTTGCCATTGCGTCTCGCCGAACTGTCTGAGCCCATATCACAGAGCCTGTTATCATGGACCGGTCCATCAGGCGTTTTATGATGCTGTCTCCGCAAGTTGACGACAGCCGCGGATGCCCGATTCGTTTCTGGCAAAGAAAAGGTGCAACGAGCACTTTTCCTTGCCCAGATAAGGTAAGAATTTGGGCAATGTCAAGGTTACTCGGAAATCGGTCATTGCAAGAGAACAGGAGGGAAAACAAATGTGTCATAGCTCAGAGGCGCCGATGAGATTTCATAACTTTTTTTGTTGGGCAAGTGACTGGGAAGACTCAGGAGGGCAGGCCGACACTGGCTTGCGTTGGGCTCATCACTGGAATTATAAACATAATTAGAAAATAGAGTGCTTTGAATTGGCGTCAGCAGTCTGAAAAAAAAAATAGATAATTGGACCCTGTGTCTTTACAGTTGCTGTGGGGTTTGCACAAGCCAAGTGCCGGAGGATAGGAATCGTCATTCACCTGCCTTTTTGTTTTCTGAGAAGTCGAAATTGGCGACAATTCGTTCCAATTTGTCCTCTGTGCCAGCACCCTTCATTTCTCAGTTCGGGATTTTGTTGGTGAAAATGTATTGGAACAGGATGCGGATAAATGCAAAGATCTCCATTTTTGTTTAATTTTCCTAATTTTCCACGCCTCTTATATTCCTTAGTGGGGCCCAAAGCTCCCTGAGGTTGATTTAAATCAATGAGGCCTGAAAATTCCAATCTCCGAAGTTTATTCGATTAATCAAGTCGACGAAGCAAATTTTTCACAGAACATTTTTTTTATTCGTATGGTCATATGACAAGGAACACATTTTGGACATGCATTCATTCTACAGACACATGTCTATAATGCAACCAAGACCGAAACACCAACCAAGAATATTTTATACCCTGGTGTAAAAACCAACCTTGTAAAAACCAACCAGGAATAATCAGTTCCCACTGGGATTGCGGCTGCAGTTGTCACCCGGATTCGAGTTTCAAAGGAGCCGAGATCGCCTCTCGAAGAGTCTTCCGAGTCGGCCAAGTTCCATGCGATCCCGTCGAGTATTCCGAACCGAAGTGACAAGTTAATGAAGTCGAGAAAAGATGAATTCTCGAGCAAGCAGTCTTGGACTTGTTCCAAGAGCCAAAAAGAACTGGATTGGAATTTGGAGTGTCACAACAGGAATGATTTAGGAACTGGAATAGAGAGAATTGTGGATGGGACGAGCTTTGCTCATGCGGCAGCAGTCAGTCTAAATATCCCCATAACTCAAACGTGCGTGGCAAAGCAAAAAAGACAAATGAAGTGAGATGTGTGAAGTAAATTCTGATATTTCCTCATCCTTGGTGCGAGACAATTTCCGACTGAACAACTTGATGATTAGTGCTGCCTGCATGTGCATTGGCAAATATTTTCTTGCAACGATACGCTGTGAAAACTGAAAAGTCTGAAATATCAATTAACCTAAAACCTCTGTGTACCATATGTGGGGTGACCCTGTTATTCGACAGTGAACAACAGAGGTTTTTAAAAATGCCAGCAAGGCCACAAAAAGAGATTTTTAAAATTTTAAACTTACGGGGCAATGCAGCTCCCATTGTCGCACATGCCACAATACGCACCAGTGAAGGAAAGCGTTTTGCGGCGCGGCCTCTCTTTTTTGGCCAGCATGACATCATGATATCAGAGTGCGGCCTAAGATTTTCCAAACCATCGATATGTGGAAGTGAAGTCTGGAAGTGACTTTTGGTCTGTTTGCAATTTTTCATGGAAACTGAAAACATCTGTGGTTTTGTGGTTTCCTGCTGCAATCTAACGAGTAATCTCTCAGTTTCAGGTCATTTCTTTTGCAAAAAGTTTAAGCCAAACATCAAACTTTGTAAACTACCAATTGATTGACATCCGTACATCCGTGAGGAGGCGACCCTTTTGAGGAGAGAAGATGGAGACTGTATAAAAATTTGCAAAAGAAAACGTCGCAAAAATTGAAAGGAAGTGGATTTTCCATCAGAACCAATTCACGGAACTTGTCGTCAGAAGAATTGACACAGCAAAAGGGGCATCATAGTCTCTTTTTCAAATGCAACTGTTGTTCAGCGTGGAGGTTTTTTGTTTCTAGGAAAACCCCCAAGTTTTCAGGCACACACTGTACCATTATGCTGCTGTGAGATTCGCGATTCGAAGCCACAGAAAACCGATCCAGCATCGAAACGTGCCGAATCTGAACGGGAAAGTTTCGTTGCGCTTGAAGAGTTTCAGCACAACGCACGCACACATCGCGAACTTTTACAATTCAAAGTCATCCTGGCACTGAAAACCTTCACCCTTTGCCTCCCCATATCCCACCCCACTTTGCCTTTTGCTTTGTATTCATTCAGCATGAATGAATACAAGCAGCCACTTGCAGTGGCTTGAGAAACAGCCACTTGCAGTGGCTGTTTCTCTTGTTTCGTTTCCTGAGTGACAAGCAATTTATTTTTTGCCCTCCCTCACTCTCTCTCCTCCCCTGTGGCGATGTATAGCCTTCTAAATTTGCGTCCCAAATTTAACTTTCGGGTTGGAACAATTTCCGCAAACTTGCGTGATTTCTCCAATGAATTTTTATCTAGTTTAATAATTGTCAATTCGCCAGATGAAAAACGAACTCCAGCTTGGATATCAACCCAGGTTTGCCAACTGGAATGTTATGACTGCTGTTTATCAAAAGTTCTCGAACATAGGCAATAGAACTGGTTAACACAGGGGCCATCTGATTTCAGCATGAACTCCTATGTTCGAAGATTTTCGATAAATATGAATAAAAGAAGCGGTCAGTTAAACTGTTTGCCAAACACACGTTGCTTAACTTGCCATGAAACACTGGATTTTGTACAAATTCCACTTCACACAAATTATCTCACTCTTCACGCGCAATTACGAATATCTCACTCTCATCATCTTCTCGCGAAACTATTCTCGCCTTTTTCCTAAATGGCAATGTAGGCACTCTTTGGTGACACGCAACCTTTTGTGCGCTAACTCAACCTGACCCAACCTGGGGGGTAAGGTCAGGTTGGGTTAGGTTAAGGTTAGGGTTAGGTCAGGTTAAGTTAGCTTTGAGGCTTGTGTGTCACCTTTTTGTGTCCCTATTCTGCTCTGACATGCTGGACTAATTACCCCCTGGAGCTTAAAAAAATTGTTGCCAAAGGGAACTTCCGATGTGCTGAGGGAATATTTAGATTTGCAGAGAGTGAGAGGGAGAGGAAAAAATTGTATCAAAACAAAAAATAATCGTTGCTCAAATAATCATGATATGGCGGAATAATGAGCCAGAAAACATGAATTTGCTTTGAAAAGCTCTGGGAAATGGTTAAGCGAATGCCAACTGGATGGCTTCCCAAACGCGTATTTTCGAAACCTACCGAAATCGCAGGTTGCACTGACGTCATTGCAACAAAAACCGCATTTATACACTACTAACGAAAAAAATTTAAAGCTATTTCAACCTGACCTAACCTTTCCTACCCCATCTTGACCCACTCTGGATTTCCGCCCATCGCCTGGTGTACCCCCACTCCCCAGCAACAAAAATGCAAAAAGTCCCCCAGCCGCAAAAATCTGACGCCAACTGGAAACGATCCCCATGCGTCGGATTAGCAGTCCAATGCCTTGACCACTAGACCACCGATGCAGCTGCCGAAACTCGCTTTCGATTCTGCCTTTGATCAAATGTGCTTGAAGAACGTCTGCAATAAAAAAATGACGTCAGTGCACCTGCGATTTCGGTAGGTTTCGAAAACAAGCTTCCCAAACCTCAGCCATGCATGCACAGACAAACACATCATGCAAACCGTTCATCACAGTGACACGGCGATTTTGCATTTGCCAATATGTGATGAATGAATTTTCTTCTCCAACCAAGATCAGGAATAATTTTTGATTGTTACCGAAGACTAAACGAAAAGGCAGTGTCTGTTTATTTTTACACAGACCAGGAAAAGCCGATTATTTTTTCAAAAAACACGCCAAGGAGCTTCAGCATGCATGCTGAAGTGGTCCGCGTCGGGCTTCCGAGACGAGTGCTCCGTGCATTTCGGGGATTTCGTCCAGCTGGCACAAAAATATTGGAGCTTGACGTCAACGGAGGCAATGTGAGTCAGCCAAAATGCAAAGCAAATATTATTCCAGCTTACATCGTTAGCTATGCTGGAGTATTCGTAGTGGAGTGCTACTGGAATGCTACAGGCATGGCTATGCGTGCAAATTCAATTTTTTGAATTTCACTCTTCTCGGAATGGAGAAATTCGGTGGATTTCCGTGCCAAGATCAATGGAGCAACAAGGATTTTATTCAGGGGAAGGGGACACAATGGACCGCAGTGACCTGCAAGAGTTAACTGTGGCACTTTTTGGGTCCAGCAGCTATTCCTGCTTTGTACTGATACCAGATTTCGTCTTTGAAGCCGGGTTCCGACTGTTGCGACCTGGAAAAATTTCGATCATTCAGATTTTGGAAAAAACTCTTTCCGCTGCGAAATTATAGATCCTCTTTAACCGAGGTCAAAATCTGACACCTCTATCGCGTGTTCCATTTGAAGATCTGAGAATGCTTCACACTCTTCCAATTTTATGCACAGAAAAACTTTAATTTTTATGCCGAGAATGAAGTTTTCAACCGAATTTTCATTGTTGAAAGAATTCTGAATTCACTCTTAGCACACTTGGAAGCATTCTTAGCTTTTATCTTCAAGTGGAATGAGAAGTAGAAACTTTGTTGAAATTTGGCGCTTTAATATCTTCCGCCTGCAGACGAATAAAAAGAAAGAAAGACAAGTTTAAGCAAAAAAGAAATACAACAGTTAGTTGGGAAAAGCACATGTATGGGTGCATTAATTCCGCAGCCACTATACGTATTTACGAGAACGGAAAAAATGTATCCAGCATTCCCATGGACGCCCCCTTGCCACATCTTTGGATACGCATATGGGGACATGGCTATCTAAGAAATCGTCTTGATAACTCTCATAGAGGAATGACTTCGGAAAAGGCAAAATGATAAGTGGACTGTTTGAGTGGCACTTCCTATCGTGATGCTGCCTGGCACTTTTGTGTCAAGTTTTGTATATTTTCTTAAATATTTGTTATTTTAACCATTTTTACTCAGAAGATTGCTGGTGGAAAAAAACACTAAACCCAGAAAGGAAAATAATGCATGTCATCCGAAGGGCCTCTTCAACACAAGACGAAATCGCAACAACGGAATTTTTTTCAAACTTATCAAACGACTATTTTTGAAAAATCGCAGAAATCAAAAGAACAAAGAGTCGGCGCCAAATGTTTGGAGCTTGTTAGCGTAGAGAAACACTCATGATATGAGAATTAAACCAAAGTCCAAAGATGAAGCCTTTCCAGTTCTTTCTTTATGTGAGTTGGATGAGGAGGAAATTTGGAAAAGTGCGGCTGAGGAAAAAAAGTTTTGTGCTGAAGTCAAGAAAATTGATAAATTCGATTTTGCGGCATCTTCATCCTCCCATATTAAATTTCAGACAGTCCTGCACGCCGTTGAAGGTACAGGAATAATATTGATACTTCGGAGGTCAGGGGGAAAATCCAGATTTTCAAAATTGGCCCGTATTACGTGCGCTCTCGAATGTCGACAAAATGAAGAAAAACTCGTTTTCCCGCTGGCGCATTTGATAAATCTATACGAATTTGGCACTTTTCCATCCAACCGCATGGTAAAAGTCCCGTAGCCATCAAAATCAAGAAAACGCTCTGACCGAGATATGGGTTAGGTAAGGTCAAGCATAGGTTAGTTGGCTAGTTAGGGTAGGTTAGCTTGGCAAGGTTAGGTTAGGTTAGGCTTTATTATTGCTTTTGTCCAAGTGCCCTGAGATCGGGACACTCTGCCTGTACTCGTATAGATTTATAAATACGCTTCCCGCTGTCAGTTCCTCCAGTGCCCTCCTGTGCCTCTGCTGACCGAGATTTTCTACTCAAGCGATTTATTGACTTGAACTTGCAAAATGGCTATAACTCGGGCCCTGACATCACACTACTCTCCTGAACTCAAAGTCACAACTCTGACTTACCCCAAACGGGGGCAGTCTCAAGATCATCTGCAACAATCATCAAGAACACGACTTCCGGTCCGGAGAAGTTTGGTTGATCTTTCCAGCCACATTTTGTTTTCACTCCCAACATCACAAAAAATTCACATTGTCGCTGAAAACGTTTGTCTCTTTGCTTGATGAAAAGGTCAAGGATGTTTCTAGCAAGAAAAAGCCCTTTTTGGAAGACGGTCACCGCGCAGTTTTCCTGTGAGAAAAAATCAGATTCAAGGAATTCTGTTCATTATCTGGAATTATGCAGCCACTTTTGCTGTCCTGCCTGCTGATGATGACATGCCAAACTGACAGTTCTTTGAAGTGCATCGATCAAAAAAAGGCAAACGAAAAGCATTCAATGGGAGAACAGAGATTTTCCACGAATTTTTGCAAGCTCACGGTTCCTCCGAAGTGGCCAGAGCGCAGTTGTTGATGTCGGGAACATCAAAAAATCCACCTGGTTGTGCATGCACCTATTGCTCTTCTGAACGGTTGATTGTATTGTTGCGAGTTCTTTTCTTTTCATCGAGGCCGATTTTGTGATCTTTTGTGTCGCTGTCTGCGGCGCCAAAATTTGAGATTTCGTTTTGCTTTTTGTGAACCCTCGTCAAATTGCCCATCTAAATGGAACACATTCTCTGCGAAGTTCTTGGCAAGAGTACCTGGCGGTCATGAGCAATTAGTAATTCAGGAATTTTTTGTGCGAGTGATATGCTGTCGTGAAGGCACATAAATGGCACAAAAACTATTTCATTATGGCTGACTTTACCTGAGCGATTAGCCCATTCATGAGACGGGAAAAGCGATTCGTCATCGTCGACTATGGAGGTTGATTTTCGAAATTGACATCCCTTGGTGATTGATCGAGGAGACCAAGCACATTGGCCGCACCCTTTTTTATCCAAATTGGATTCAGAAATTGTTCTCGATTTCTGGGAGAAAGAGAAAACCGATCTGTCTCGCAACGTCCGAAATTGCTGTCAAAGTGCAAAACAAATTTCGGTATTTGCAAACGCACAATAGGCTTTTCCAGGCTTGAAAAAATGCTTCTCTGAAGTTCAGAAAAATGGCTTGAAAGGATCTCACCTGAAAAGTGGGGTTGCGATCCAACCAAAGAAGGGAGCCCGAGGTGATAGGGGACACAGCTGCCCCTTCATTCCAGAGAAACTACAGAAAACCGATTGGGGGTCGTGCATGAAATTCCACCAACCCTCGTATATTCGCAGGTGCTCAAAATTTTATCCTTTTCGGAAACCATTCATGCGCAGGTTGTTCTCGTTAAAACGTCTTCTGATTTTTTTCTTATTAAATGAATGAATGAGAAAGTTTTTTATTTTTGGTTGCCCCTTATCAAATGGGAAAAAAATAAAAATAAAATACATTGCAATGTCATTGCAAAGTTCAAGGCATGGGATCAAATTAGAGAGAAACATTAGATCAACAGAAACACCAAGATCAACAGGAACAAATTCGAGAAAATTGCTGATAGAAAATGGAAAATTGCCCAGGGTCCGGAGAACACTGCTGTAAGAGGCCCGTGGAGAATTGGTAATACAAAGTGGGAGATCAAAAGTCGCCTGGGGCGAAAGATTCCAATCATTGATGGTTCTAGCCATGAAAGAGTCCTTCGCAACATCTTTCTTTGATTTGGGGAATAAGAATATATGGGCCTTCGCAGTTACGTTGAGCTGGCCGTAAAGAAAAGGAGGTCCGAGGCAACGACACGCTCTTCCTGCGATTTCTTTATTTCTGTTGGTGTCCACTGGATTTGAAAACGTTCGAGAATTCCACTGCAGTTGCGGGGCTTTTTGGACGTCGAGAGACAGTACGGATTGTTTTCTTTCCTGCAGAATGTGTGGTTTGTGAAGACCAAAGAGCCAAGAAACACCCTAAAATAATCCGTGCTTTCAAATTCGAACTGGTACCTATACTGCCGTATATGCAGCGTGGGGGAAGAAAGAATTTTGGGACAGGAGGGATCTGTATAAAATAGAAAGACGAGTTGCAGAGAGATATGCCGAGCCCGGGCGTATAATCTTGAGCTCACCACTGCCCATGCACTCACAGGCAGGGCAGATGTCTCGAAACTACTCGAGACATTCGCCCGTTCAGCCAAATTCAGCTATTGGCCCCCTAGACTGACACGGATAGCACAGGAAACTAATTAACTCAATTACGCGGCAACATTAATTTCCCCCATCAATGCCGGAAAATTGCCTTCGCCTCCTCCCAGCTGCTTCAGTCAGCTCTTTCAGCTGAAACTGAAGTGCATGACTGGCTTCGTCCAGGGGCGTATCGGTTTGAGTTGAAAGTCGGGGGGCGCGGATCCCACGGGGCAATCATGGACTTCGAAGAAAGCAAAATTGAAACTGCATAGTGCAGTGTAATCCATGGGTTTCAGGGGAAGCCTGTTCCCCATGTCCCCAGAAAGGATCTGCGCCCAAACTGTCTTCTCTTCCATGGCGAGAAAGCAGGGAGGAGCTCTGGCCCTGACAGAAACAGCTTCGAAAGAAGATTGAATCCTCGTGTTTTGACAGGCATCAGAAAGCCTCAGACACTGACACCGCTCTCAGCCGGAGAGCACTGAGCAGGGTGGCATAAATATCATCAATTGTGAGGCTTGGTTACTTCCTTGGGTCACTACCAACTGAGGCAGAACAGCATGAGAATAGATACGACTTTATTGCGCAGTTATTACCTTCTGCGGATTTTTTTGGTATTTCTTACAGAAAATTAAATCATGATGCGCAATCAAAATCCATGGAAGAGTGACGCGACACCTTAAAAGAATCGAGTGACACACTACAAATAGGTATGACACATCCTTGCCTCATTTGCGACCAAGAGGATGGAACTGTCATTTTTTGCACAATACCGATATGTAAGCATACGAAACATATAACACCTTGAATCTATTGGCAACTTTCAAGTCCTGTGATTTGTATACATGAGACACGTGCAAGCACCCTGCTCAACACCAAATAGTGCAAATTAACTCATGTCTGCTCTGCAACATAGCATACGAAAAGCGTAAGGCCTCTCAGGGATACTGGACAAGTCAGGATATGGAAGCCTGCAATTGAATTAACTCGTCGACTCAACGCAAGATATCTGCTATGGCCAGGAAAGAACAAGGGTAGGTACCTATGTGTGGATGCTTTCCTCATCTGGACATACCTAATTAATTTAGAAAAAGGCCACGCAACATGCTGCAGTTCTGGTCAACCCATGGAAGAAAGGGAATCTCCCATGGGGGAAAAAGTCTCGAAACACTGACCACTGCGGAAATTAATCTTCAAAAGGAAACCTCTGACTGGTGACGTGTTGTTGAAGCTTTTGTGGAATGCCGAAAGGTGCTTGCAGGAGAATGGAAGTGTTTTCTTCTTTCTTCTGGTGCAGATTCGAATTGTGTCCATCAAGTCCATCTCTCCGAACAGAAAAAGAAATTGCCAGTTGGAGTTTCGTTCCCCTTTGTGTAGCACCCTGCTGCACAGGACCTTCTTTTCTGCAAATTGACCTCATTTTTTGCTCAAATGAGTCTCAAAGCTTTCAGGGTCCTTGCCCAAATCGTTTAACAGCAATAAAGTGTGAGAAATTGTGTCATGGGCAATAAATTTGCCATTA
>JASGXE010020485.1:0-30761 GCA_030068105.1 Sinentomon sp. SZTP_YWyxl
TTTTGAACATTGGATCAAAGATATTCGCAATAGATATTTTTCGTAAAGAGATTTGTAAAGATATTCGTAATGGTCCGTATGTCTTTGGTACGGACACAACAACACCGATGCAAGCTGAGCCAGCAGGAATCTCATTCAATACTACGTCCGATGTTTGACCCATATGTTTTAGTACGGATGGATACAACACCGATGCAAGCTGAGCCAGGAATATCATTCAATACGCATATCATTCAATACGTTCATAGCAAACCTTTACAAGGAGGACTTCGAGGAAAAGGCCCTGAATGAGGCGCCCCTCAAACCCTCCCATTGGTGGAGATACGTGGATGACACATTTGTGGTCTGGCCCCACGGGCAGGACACAATAACGGAATTCACGGACCACCTCAACTCCAGATGTGAATCTATCAGATTCACATATGAGATTGAAAAGGGAGGTGCCCTACCATTCTTGGATGTACTGGTCTAGCACGCCAAGGACGGCCAAGTAGACACATCGGTCTATAGGAAACATATGAATTCCGATCTATACATTGGAAAGGATTCGTACCACCACCCTAGCCAAAAGGCTTCTGCGTTCCGCTTCCTCTGTCAGAGGATAGGGTCACACTGTAATACAGTGGAGGCCAGGAAACAGGAGACGGCTTATCTAAGAAAGGTTGCAATCCAAAACGGATACAAACCTTCTAAGATTAGATACCAAAGGCTGAAGCCGAAAAGCCACAGCCGCTCTCTTACAGACGTACTCCTACCATACCTTCCGGGCACCTCGGAAAGGATCGCGAATGTGTTACGCTCATACGATATTCGCTGCATCTATAAACCTCACCTCAAACTGAGGAATGCCCTGCCGAATCTGAAAGATAAGGTAGAGGAGGAAAATAGAAGCGGGATATATGAGATTCCTTGCGAGTGCGGGCAAGTCTACATTGGACAAACCCGCAGAACTCTAAAAGCAAGGTTAAAAGAGCACAAACGCCACACCGCCAGAGGCGAAGAGGAGAAAAGTGCTGTTGCGGCCCATTCATGGGAGAAATCTCACCGGTTCAATTGGACCGAGAGCAAAATCCTGTGCACGGCAGAAAATAACAAGGTCAGGGACATAAAAGAATCCATTGAGATTCATAAGGCAGGTGAAAACGCCGTTAACAACTGCCAAGGTCCCTTCTTCCCAAGAACGTGGTTCTCCCTCCTCAGAAAGAGGAGGAGCCAAGGTCACGGGAATGAAAACGCAACAAAAAAGCGGAGATTGGATCAGCCTGGGTTTAACGGACAAAGGCAACCATCATGGGAGAGATGAAGGTCATCGGATCCGGCACGCAAAAACAGTTGTGTTGTGCTCTCAAGGACAAATGCTCATATATAATGGAGCGGCTGACCCAGAGAGAGCATCACTCGCAGTAGCACTTAGTGCTGACTAAGGTGCAGTTGGCCTGACCGACCTCCTGGTACAGTATATTGCTGCCTGCTGTGGCTCACACCTTACGGTGAAGAAGACGCCTTTCAACGGTTCTTTGAACCGGGCCTGAAGAAGGCACGACACTTTCGTGCCGAAACCGCGGTAGCACACTCTACCAACAACTTGGGATCCGGAAACTGTGCAACGCACAATCCGTAACCATAGCCCAAGGAAACCTTAACCATTTCATCATTCAATACGACGTCCAATGTTTGACCCGTATGTTTCAGTACGGATGGATACACAAAAAAGATTTCTCCAGAGTGGACTGGGACATGATGAACGCTGTCATATCGACTAATCCGTTTTTCGGTTCACCGTTTGTTTTTTCAAGGTCCGTTAAAGAGACATGGGCGACGCTGAAAGGTACACTGTTGAATGTCCTCTCAAAATTTCCTTCGGTCAAAAGAAAGGTGAATCCAAAGTTTCCGTGAGTGAAAACGCCGTGGGTGAAAACAAACTTCGTTCCCTTTTCCGCCGTAAAAGAAAAGCTCATGCCCTTTTAAAGCGCTCAGGAGAGGCCAATCATTTCGCGCGGTATGACCGCTTCAAGAAACTTTGTTCCGATCTTAATATTGAACTCTTCAACAAATACATGACAGATGCCTTGAACTCAACCCACTCCCGCAAATTCTGGTCTTACTTGAAATCCATCAGAAAAGCAAACACTGCTCCATCACTACTTGTTTCCAATGATCTGCCGGAACCATCCGAAAAAGTAGAAATTTTTGCATCATTTTTTGCTGGCCAAAATGCGGTCAATAATGTTTCAAATGTTTTTATTGGTTCTGACTTTGTTTCGTATGATTTTATTCTTGATCACCAAGGCAGTCGTCCGCGCAGTCGAGTCTCTGAAACGATATTTACCCGTCGTGGCATTTTTAGGCTGCTTACAAAAATAAAATAAAATAAATCTGGTGGCCCTGACGGTCTCCCAGGACACCAACGCAAGCTGAGCCAGGAGTCACATTCAATACGACGTCCAATGTTTGACCCATATGTTTTAGTACGGATGGATACAACACCGATGCAAGCTGAGCTAGGAGTCTCATTCAATACGACGTCCAATCTTTGACCGTATACCTTGGTACGGGTGGATACAACAACACCGATGCAAGCTGAGCCAGCAGGAATCTCATTCAATA
Organism: Sinentomon sp. SZTP_YWyxl; assembly: GCA_030068105.1. NCBI lineage: Eukaryota > Metazoa > Arthropoda > Protura > Sinentomata > Sinentomidae > Sinentomon > Sinentomon sp. SZTP_YWyxl. The sequence goes on from JASGXE010020485.1 coordinate 2,608, forward strand.
CGACGTTCAATCTTTGATCCGCATGCCTTGGTACGGGCGGATAGAACAACACCGATGCAAGCTGAGCCAGGAGTCACATTCAATACGACGTCCAATGTTTGACCCATATGTTTTAGTACGGATGGATACACACCGATGCAAGCTGAGCTAGGAGTCTCATTCATAGACGTCCAATCTTTGACCCGTATACCTTGGTACGGGTGGATACAACAACACCGATGCAAGCTGAGCCAGCAGGAATCTCATTCAATACGACGTTCCATCTTTGATCCGCATGCCTTGGTACGGGCGGATAGAACAACACCGATGCAAGCTGAGCCAGGAGTCCATTCAATACGACGTCCAATTTCCCTTTTTGACCCCCGTAATACCTTTTGGTAACGGGGTGGGGATACAACAACACCGATGCAAGCTGAGCCAGCAGGAATCTCATTCAATACGACGTTCAATCTTTGATCCGCATGCCTTGGTACGGGCGGATAGAACAACACCGATGCAAGCTGAGCTAGGAGTCTCATTCAATACGACGTCCAATCTTTGACCCGTATACCTTGGTACGGGTGGATACAACAACATCGATGCAAGCTGAGCCAGCAGGAATCTCATTCAATACGACGTTCCATCTTTGATCCGCATGCCTTGGTACGGGCGGATAGAACAACACCGATGCAAGCTGAGCCAGCAGTCACATTCAATACGACGTCCAATGTTTGACCCATATGTTTTAGTACGGATGGATACAACACCGATGCAAGCTGAGCTAGGAGTCTCATTCAATACGACGTCCAATCTTTGACCCGTATACCTTGGTACGGGTGGATACAACAACACCGATGCAAGCTGAGCCAGCAGGAATCTCATTCAATACGACGTTCAATCTTTGATCCGCATGCCTTGGTACGGGCGGATAGAACAACACCGATGCAAGCTGAGCTAGGAGTCTCATTCAATACGACGTCCAATGTTTGACCCATATGTTTTAGTACGGATGGATACAACACCGATGCAAGCTGAGCTGGGAATCTCATTCAATACGACGTCCAATCTTTGACCCGTATACCTTGGTACGGGTGGATACAACAACACCGATGCAAGCTGAGACAATTGCTGTAAATCCGTCTTATGGAGTGAGCTTAAATACGAAAGCCTTGTCACTTGCCGAAGAATTTGGCCTTGATCAATTTACTCCCTCTGCAACCCGCAGTAATCACATTTTGGATGTTACCCCAGCTCGTCCCAGGGATTTCATTGATAAATGTTCAGTGGAGGAGGGAATTTCTGACCATGGTGTTGTTCTAATAGATTTGGCATTGAGGAAACCTCACACTATTATTAGTCGACGCAAAATCTTGCTATTCAAAAATGCTGATCTTGAGGGGATGTCTGCTTACCTGCAGCATCAATTTAGTCACTTCGAAGTGGTTTCAAAAGTAACCCCCGACATAAACAAATTGTGGAATCTCTTCACAAAAATGACCCAGAAGGCAATGGATATGTTTGTGCCAACCAAATCTGTAAGGGTATCAAATTCCACAAAGTGTCCCTGGCGAACTAAGGATATGATATCACACAAAAGGAGGCTGCGTGCTTTATTCTCCAAACGCAAGGTGTCTAGTAGTCATTTGGCAGCTTACAAATCTGCCCTTGCTTCGTACAATGAAATCAAGAACGGGGCTTTGGAGCAGTATCTCCTTTCTCTGCAGCACAATGTTTCTGCTCCCAAAAACTTTTGGAGATATAGCAAATCACGTCGGGGAGCTTCAAAGTCTGTTTCCGCTCTTAAATCACATACTGATGACCAAATGATTGTGGATCAACGTTGGTAGATCCATTAGGCAAGGCAGAAGTTCTCAACCGCGCTTTTGCGGGTGTATTTGTTGATGACGGGGTTGCACAAATTCCGCCAGGGCCCATTTTTTCCTGTGAAATAACGCCGCAAATTAGTGAATCTATGATCATTGATCGTATAAAGACAATGAACAGTAATATTTCCGAGGGCTCTAGCGTAATTAGTGCTAACCTCTTAAAACTACTTCCTTGTGTTTTTGCAAAATTTTTGTTTGTTATTTTCTGTCTCAGCTTGAAGGTTGGTGATATTCCGCTTGCGTGGAAGAGGTCAACGATCGTACCAATCATTAAAAAGGGTGATAAATCTGACCCTCTGAATTATCGCCCCCATTAGCCTCAAAATTGCTCGAATTTTTCGTAGCAGCTCACATTCGAAACTTTGTTGACTCCAACCTTTTCCTCAACGGGCCCAGCATGGTTTCCGTCCTGGTTATTCTTGCGAAACCCAACTGGCCTCCTTCAGCCAAGAGTTATCAATGGCCCTGAACCGTGGCAAAAGAGTTGATGCTGTTATGATCGATTTTTCCAAAGCATTTGACGTGGTGAGCCACCCCATTCTTATGAGGAAGTTAGCTTACATGGGCCTTGATGGTGTGTCCCTCCGCTGGTTACAGGGATATTTAACTGGGCGAACCCAGGTTGTTATAAGGTTGATGACGTCCTCTCTGACCACCTACCCGTAACATCTGGAGTGCCCCAAGGTAGTATTTCTGGGGCCTTTACTGTTCTTGATCTTCATAAATGACATAGCTGGCACTGTTAAGTCCAAAATAAAGCTGTTTGCTGACGACTGTCTTATTTACTCAGAAATTGACAGCTCTTTGGACTCTGACAGACTGCAAGCTGATTTGTCAGCAATTGAAGACTGGTGCGAGACCTCTTCCATGAAGCTGAACCCGACCAAATGTTCGCTTATACAGTTTTGTTGTAGTTCGATTAAAGTTAATCCTTTTGCGTATGTTCTGTTTGACCAACCATTATCCCCGCAACCTTCTTCAACATACCTGGGAGTTATTTTTGAACGCAAACTCGATTGGTCGAGGCAAATAGAAGCCGTATCCAAAAAAGCAAATAGTGCTCTGTATTTCATCAAAAGGAACTTTAGGAAGTGTCCCGCTAAAATACGTGGAATTGCCTATCTTGCCTTAGTTAGGCCTATTTTGGAGTGTGCATCGACATCCTGGGGACCCCAATTAGTTTGCAAATCTGCGTCGTTGGAACGCATCCAGCGCCGTGCCGCTCGCTTTGTTGTGGGAGACTATCGAAGGAAAAGCAGCGTGTCCGCAATGATTTCTCAGCTTGGTTGGCCGACATTGGCTGCCAGGAGAAAGTCACCGGCTATTGTGCCTCTTTCGAGTGCTTTGCGCGACTGGGGTTGGGGGGAACTGCTTGAGTTTATTCACTCTCCCTCATTCTACGGCAGGCATGATCACCCTTTCAAGATAAGGCCTCTCTCCTTCAAAAAAGATGTTGGGAACTTTTCCTTCCTTTCGCGTGCAATCGCTGACTGGAATGTACTGTCCTCAACAGTGTTCTCCCAGCCATTGAGCATACCAACTCTTATATAGGAAATATAAGAGTTGGTTGCGTTGAAAATATCCTCTTGGAGGATATTTTCCAACCTGCCCAGCTCATAGAGTTCTGAACATGGGTGAGCTGAACGGTATGCACTCATTATCGATCTTTAAGTCTATCTGCTCCATTCACCGATAATAATTTAAGTCGTTTTGATCAATTAACTTTTCAATTTCCTTACCGTTATCTCCCAGCGTCAGTTCTTTCTCCTTCCTTTTGTGCGTGTGTGAAAATTTGTTGTATGTGTATGATAATGGGGAAACCCATAAATACAATTCAATTCAATTCAATTCAATTCAACACCGATGCAAGCTGAGCCGGGAGTCTCATTCAATACGACGTCCAATGTTTGACCCGCATGCCTTGGTACGGTTGGATAGAACAACACCGATGCAAGCTAAGCCGGGAGTCTCATTCAATACGACGTCCAATGTTTGACCCGTATGCTTTGGTACGGGTGGCTATAACAACACCGATCAGGAATCTCATTCAATACGACGCCCAATCAATACGACGTCAACTTATGCGATTCCTAATGATCCCTTATCACGATATGTTACACTCCTTTACCAATTGTTCACAATTGCACAATCGCCATGTCATCTGCTGCTAATTTTTGTGAATTGAAATTAAAATAAATTTGAGGTAAGTAGAAAAAAAAAAAAAAAAAAAAAATCATTAATCCGTATGCCTTGGTACGGTTGGATAGAACAACACCGATGCAAGCTGAGCCAGGAGTCTCATTCAATACGACGTCCAATGTTTGACCCGTATGCCTTGGTACGGGTGGCTATAACAACACCGATCAGGAATCTCATTCAATACGACGTCCAATCTTTGATCCGTATGCCTTGGTACGGGTGGCTATAACAACACCGATCAGGAATCTCATTCAATACGACGTCCAATCTTTGATCCGTATGCCTTGGTACGGTTGGATAGAACAACACCGATGCAAGCTGAGCCAGGAGTCTCATTCAATACGACGCCCAATCATTAATCCGCATGCCTTGGTACGGTTGGATAGAACAACACCGATGCAAGCTGAGCCAGGAGTCTCATTCAATACGACGCCCAATCATTAATCCGTATGCCTTGGTACGGGTGGCTATAACAACACCGATACAATCTAAGCCGGGAGTCTCATTCAACACGACGTCCAATGTTTGAGCCATATGTTTTAGTACGGATGGATACAACACCGATGCAAGCTGAGCCAGGAGTCTCATTCAATACGACGTCCAATCTTTGACCCGTATACCTTGGTACGGGTGGATACAACAACACCAACGCAAGCTGAGCCAGGAGTCTCCAGAACTTTGTCATTGTCAATTAATATCTAAATTTCTAACTAAATTTCCCCTCGCGTCCTCTCACTCTCTTGCTTAGCAATTCTTCTTCTGATGCCCCGGCGAATCCAGTCCATTTCTCAATCCCACCATATCCCAATCTTTTTCCATAATCTTTCCGACATTTCCTCCTCACATTGACTCCTGCAGCCACATCAATCCCGGCCGCGGTTTGCCAAATCTGTTATTGCTGTGTCGACTATCACCCAAACGACCGAGGTTCTGAGAACACAGGCAAATCAGTTGGATTTATCTTGTGATGTTTCCACTGGAATTCGGGTGTCAGTAGCATTTTTTATTCTGGGTGTCCCAAAAGTTCCTGACTGCTGTTGCTTTGCAGTTATATTCAGGTGTGGGCGTCCGAAGCAGCTGACAAAGACGAACTTTGACTGATATAACCATATATGACCTGAACTTCCTGGCGAGGAAAGCGTTTGCGACTGGCGCTTTACTTGATACCGCAGCGGTCGAAAACCCGCAAACCGAACGAGAAGACTCGGAAAACGTCAAAAAATGTATAAAATTTACAGGAGCTATATCAATGTTCACATTTGCGGTTAATGAAATTTGGGTGTCCGGTCGGTGCTTCAACGTGCAGACAAATTATCAGTGTGAGATTTTTTCAGTGAGGAATTTTGTCCGTTGACACACTAGTCCGATTCGTTGTTTGATCAACTTGCAGACGAGTGTCCTTAAGAACGTTTGTAGAATTCGGGGCTTCAATTTCTGGACAAAACGAATTGTCACTCCAAAAAATCACGTTGTCCATGCGAAGGACAGGAGAAAATTCGCTTTTTTGTTCAGTTTCGGGCAGATGTTCAGTGGGTGCGACTGCGCTTTTTTCGGAATCTGAATTCGTTCCAAGGAAAACATTCTTCTGGATAATTTAGATTGCAGGAAGGAGGTAATGGACCATGCCCTGATACACTAGATTTTGCTCAACTGCGAATGTGATGGCATCAGCTATATTTTTTTGTCGTCGATAGCCGACACGAACATTCAGGGCAGAGAAAATCGTCCAAATACGGCGACAGTCTGGAGTTTTTCGTCTCCGCCCTGTTTGTTTTCCGGGTGATCAAACACGGTTGCTTCGTCTGCTATTTATATTTTAGAGTTGCTGGTACGCCATCCATTCTGAGTGCTTGTTTACTGGTCTTGGCCAATTTGATTTTGTTTCCAATGCGTTTTTGTTACACTTTACTGTGAATGTCAGCACTTCATGTATAATATTGAGAGGAGGAAACTCCAAAATACAGAAATTCAATTCAAAATTATATATAGTAAGATATCATAAAATGGGATACCCTGTCCGGTCAACTTTGTGGTGTGCTCACCCGACGCATGCCGTGAAGGCGGCCAAATCTTCTAGGTGAGCATCACTGTAAAAGAGTCTCACGGACCATAAAAATAAATAATCTAAATAACATTTCGTCGAGACACCTACCTAGCACAAATTAGAAGTTACTCCATTTCCAAGTGTTCCACAAATCACGTCGCGGGCATGAGAACACTGCTCTTGCGTTGAATTTGCCGAAGTTTCCATCCTTCAGTTCGAACAAAGATAAACACTGTTAGGCAATGGAATGCCCTCCCACCGGAATCCATTCTCTCACTTTTGCACAGGATAATAGGTTTTAACCGCTCATCAATGAAACCCCCAACAACAATGCCCACCTATTGATTTTTTTGTTATTGTCCGCATATGAACAAATGCATTTTTTTCTCTCCCTTCATTTCTCAACTCTGACCTTGAATTTGTGTTTTTGTCTGCTTTTACACGTTTGACGTGCTGTTGTGTAATGCAGCGATCTTTTTGATAAGAAATAACTAGCCGGCTGCGCCGGCTAGCAGCCGGCAACTAAAACCCGTAAACGGAATATCCGGTGTATAACTCGAGAAACCTAGTTTCTGCGGATACCTATACAATTTCATCTTCACAGTTTCCTTAGTTTAAACAGAGCGCCTCTCTTGAATGGCTCCTTGTCGGGCTCCATTCGCTTTCTGTGGGTAAAATTGATATTTCAAAAGAAAACAAAGACATATTGCAACTGCAACCGAATGAAGCGAGAGTCTCTTTTATGTTTTTTTTCTGCCACTTGAGCGGGGTTACCAAAAGAAAACTTCTCGTTTTCTGCGCGTGTTTTCATGGCACATGACTTTGTCGTTTTTAGCAGTTTTTTGTTGTTTTGTTGTGGAAATTTATTCCCTTTGTCCTGGAGGGTCTGGAGGGTAATTTGCACCCATTGTTAAATTATCTATTGATTCATCACCCGTTCCGCATCCAGTGGGTGTCGGACCAAATGTTATTCGGACTAAAACTCATTTGATTCAAAAGCCGATCGTACTAAATTACATTCGGCTTGTTGTCGTAAAGTTGGTTGTGGGCGGTATGAATTATGTTCGAATGTCATCTCCAACAATTAATATTCAACTCAAAAAACGCAGAGAAACTCGGGTAAATTGCAACACGAACAAACAAACTGAGAATGAAGCAACAACTGCCATTTATCCCGCATGCAAAGCTCTTCAATCGATCAATTTTGGACAAATAGGTGTCAGTTGCGCACATAGGCTGTTTTCTCCCCATGTTCACCTGGATCCTGCGGTTTCTTACTGGTGTTCTCACTCAACACCACAGATCATTTTTTGTGATTTATTATTTTATTTCGTTTCTCTTCCAAAGTTTTGCGATTGCGGAAATTCGGCAGTGAAATATTAACAGCGATGTTTCAAAAGGAAATAGTCGGCGGGTGTGTATAGCGCAGTGGATTCATTCCCGCGCGTCTGATACGGAGAGGTCTCCAGTTCGATAATCCAGAGAGGTATAATTTTTCAGATTCTAACAAAGTTTTCGCAAAAAATGATCAAATGATCACAAAAACGACAAATACATCTGGGTCGACGGATAAACCAAATATCGGATGGAGATCTTGCCCACTAAAGATCTTACCCCGTAAATGTTTTATTTTTAATGGGAATGAAGCCACAAAAACAACGAAAATGCATTTTTATGGAGCCAAATGAATAACTCGAAATCGAAACTATCAAAAACATTTGGCTTTTGACTCCCTTGGAACTCCGAACGGTAGTCTGCATAGCGATTCACTGGTAACTCTCCGGACGAATGCTCCGAACGGTAGTCTGCATAGCGATTCACTGGTAACTCTCCGGACGAATGCGCAGCTTAACGGCCGGGTTGGAGCCACGTGCCTATCAGTGGAGATTGAGTTTTGTCAGCTGAATAGAAAGGGGGTAAAAAGGTCGCAAAACCCTTCCCAACAATAAAAACCTTTGGTGATGACATTCCAGATTATAGTGCACGAAGATAAATTTTTGCCTTCAATTTTCCTCAAAAGAGTTTGAATAAAATTTAACAAATTGGTCCAAAACCCTTCCGCAAAAATCCCTCTTCCTCCAGAGTCCAGAGCTGATGAAATTTCCCTCGGATGGATGAAAGTGCCCCTTTGCGGGATCCGTCTGAAATCATCGTCAGCACTGCTTCACATTCTCGGGATTCTCCGTCATCCAAAAAGAGAAGAAAACATCTGTCCGTCGCATCTCTGGATCGGCGCCACCGCTTCCACCACTTCTCGAAAATTATGATTTCGTAAGTATTTTTCACCACCATTACTGGTAACCAAGAAACAGGGTGATCCCACAATGTATTTTAGGGTTGAGTTGGTTACAGGTTAGTTATGATTGGCTTTGGTTGGACACCATTAGACAAAGAAGAACCATTTAATTTGTGCAAAAATAGCCCAAACTACCCTCAATCCAATCTCACCCAACCCACAATCCATAATTCGGAATACCCTCGAGGAATGTTAGATCAGGTGTGTCGTGATTTACTGATTGGTGTCCGTAAATGGCAGTGAAAAATTGTAAAAAATGGCAAAAAATGAAAAAATGTTTGAGATGCAGTCGATGCGATCGCGCCGTCTTTCAGAGATGCCGTGGATGCGGTGGTAAACAGACCTTTGGAACTGTAGCACATGAAATGTTTTAGTTCATGTTCATTTTAGTTCATTTTAGGAGAACAGCAATCGCAAAATTTACAGCGAATTCTCGCCGATGGGGAATAACTTCCATCGTCGTTAATTGGGAATCTGCCACAGGCCCCAGTACCAAATTGTCGACAAATACATGCATTTTCGGGTTGGGTTGGATATGTCGAGAGAGGTAAAAAGTTAGTTAGCTTTGATTGGGCACCTTTAGATAAATAAGAACCATTTAATGTGTGCAAAACATAACACAACTGAAGCTCAACCTAACCTCACCCAACCCACAATCCACAATGGTGGTCAGTCAGGTGATGTGTCTTCATGGGTGCCCGTAAATGGCAGTGAAAAATTATAAAAAGATTGCAAAAAACCATGAAGTCATGAAACATGAAGTCATGAAACCATGAAGTCATGAAACCATGACTTTTTGAGAAGCAGTGGATGCGATTGCGCCGAAGCCGAACTTCTTGCGAGTTGCGTTGCGTTTGATGCGAATGCAAGTCCTCCGCCGGTCATCTTGCACTGAGAGTTTCTCTCCGTCCAGTTTGCTGATGCCAGAACTTGTCATCTAGCCATTTGGTTTCCGCATTCGGCAGCCGACATAGCCTCACACCGGCCAATCAGAGGCCGAGTCACTGAGCAGAGAGCGCAGTGGAGATCTGAAGACGCGTCCTGAAAGCAGGCCGACGCATATAAAAGCAGAAAAAACAAAGTTTGCCGCATGCAGTTGATCTTTTGAGAGCGAACAGTCGAACCCAGTCCAGTTCAGTTGGGTTTGTTGTCATCATGACATCGTGGTCCAGCGGCCAAATGTGCCAGAAAGGCCCAGAAGAAATGCAAGAACCAAAGATGTAACCCAAATGTTCGGAAACAAACCAATGTGTTGAAAAAACGACGTCCATTCCCCCAAGAAACGATAACCGCACCGCAATTGTTGGTATTGTGCGGCGTGCACACCGTGGTTCGGACAATTTTCTCCGTCGAAAATTTTGACATTTCCGTCGGCCTGAAAAGGGTCGTTGGGTTTTGTTTTCTTGGCTTCAAAAAACAAAAGATTATTTCTCGGTTTCTGCGTGATTTCGCACATACCTATTCGTTATTTGGAGTTGTTTTTGGCAACAATTTTTGAGTTGCATAAACCCTCCATAAAATTGCATAAACCCTCCATAAAATCGCAGAAATAGCATTTTTGGTGCACTCCAAATCAGTCTAAGTCGTCGTGTGTGACCCAAATGTGTCCCGCCATGAATGTGAAATTTGCACAGAATGGATGCATGGAATTCCAACAGAGCACTGAAAACCGGTGGCCGGTGCAATCTATTGACGGCCCTGAAAACGGGTAACGTTGGCGAAGGTTGTCCTGCGACAGACAGAATTCAAAACATCATCACAAAAAGAACAAAACGAAGTCTGCTTTCCGGTCGCGCTTTCAGGTCGCGTCGTCAGGCCTCCACAGGCAACCAATGGCATGTCTGCTTTCCGGACGCGAGCTTGGGCCTTCCCCTATTATGCGGCGTGCACACCTCGGTTCGGACAGTTTTCACCGTCGATTTTTTTGATCCGGGAAATTGTCCGGACGTGAGACATTCCGCCGGCGCAATGTCTCACGTCCGGACGATCTTCCGGCCCCTCTTGAAAATTGTCCGGACGTATACACAGCGTGACGGGCGGGTTAACCCTGAAAACTGTCCGGACGTTAATACACAGCGTGACGGGCGGGTTGGACCGCCGTCTATAATAGTGGTCTGATAACACATCGCCATTCCCTCTGGAATTATGAATCGATCAGTTATACGAGTAGGTTGGATGTTCGAGGCCGCAGGTAAATCTAATCAATCGGAGACTTACCGCGCGGAGATATGGACTTGAGGACCAATGATGAGAGCTTGGATACTTGTGTCGATTGGCAGGAAAGACCTACATCACATCTGGAAGAGCCATTCTAATAACGACATAATATTAGATTTAGACATTAATATTACATTAGGAAAATCCAATGTTACGATAATGAGTTCATTTTTCATGCATAGGTACCACATTTGCTTGGATTATGGATAGATGACATCCAAACTAAGAGTAAGTCACTTTCACACGGCAGCGGTGGTCACCCAAGAGGCTCTTCAAGATGATAAGCTCTTGTAGGTGTTGGCCTCGTGATCTCCCGTTTCTTTGATTCCCGTTTCTTCGATGAACTGATGGCAATGGTGATTACAGCAGCAGAGTTTTGAAAATTGTGCGACGAAGCAAAGAAAATGCAAACAAATTTAACCAACTTTATCAAAATCCGTTTTTTTCTGAGCATGAGGCACGAACTGGTTAAGCTTGTTAGGTAGGGTTTAGTAAGATAAGATTAGGTTGGTCAAGATTAGGTTTGGTTAGGTATGGTTTGGTTAAGTGAGGTTAGGTTAGGTTAGGTTAGGTTAGGTTAGGTTATCTATGCAAGGTTAGGTTAGGTATGTTAGGCAGGGTTAGGTTATGTTAGGTAGATTGCTGGCACTGTTTTGGAAGCCCATTTATCACTGAAATGAGCAACACCACAATGTCCAAGAAACGGGAATACAAGAAACGGGACGATTTTCGTTCAAGAAACGGGAATCCAAGAAACGACCTAACGCCGTTGGCCTACACGAATAAAGAAAATCCGAAATGCGCACGTCATCTGAACAAAAGAAGTTCAGTGAATGGGGCATTTCCTGACATTTTGTTTAGCGCCATCTTCGCCTCTTCGCCCAAACTTTACGACTTACACATTTTCTCAAGACCTCTTTTTTGGAAGCAATTTTTATCGGCTTCATTTTCCGGATATCGCTTGCGAGTTTTGAACGCCCGTTCAGTTCAATTCAACAGCCATGTCATGAAGCGGCAAAAGCGGAATTGTCTGTCGAAAAGAGGAACTCTCTTTATCTATGCAACTCGAAAGTCCTATAATAAAATATCTAGCAGGGAGCTGGATTCCTACCTTTGGTTTTTTCCTTCACCCGAATAGCCACATGATGGTTTTTGGTGAAAAATAAATTTTAAGAGTTATGGCCCTTGGCTTCGTATTCTCAGCTGAATGCGAAACGATGGTGAATCGGCTGGCAAGAACGAAAAATAGAAAAATACTCCCCTGCACTCGACGTTAAAAAAATTTCTTACTTAAGGAATCTTTACTCGTATCATGGCGGGTATAGTCAAATCGACTAAGATTACGAATATAGGTACTAGAACAGCTCTTCATATTTTTTCTTGTTTTTTTTTTGCTGAATATGTTGAAGAAGAAGAAATCCCCAAAATACGAGCATTCAAAATCCAAGAAATGGGTGAGTAAAAATGCAAATAGATAGCCCTCGTTGTTGAAAATCCAGGAACCTTAAAACTGCCTCCCTCTTTCAATTTCTTTACTCCGGAGAACGAGGCTGCAACCACAAATGATGCTCGTGCGATGGATGCACAATTGGAAGGTGTACGTGCAGCCACAGAATCAATAATGACGGCCTTAATACAAGTACCTACATTGGATAATAGGAGTCAATATTGTTTGTGTGAATGTGCATCCCCTTTGAGAGAATGCCTGCATTCATGGCCAGGCACGGCACATCCATGGTAACAGAATGTACAGTCACAGAATCAATACTGACTCCCATGATCCAATGTTGGAACTTGCATGCAGGGAGTCATTATTTTTTCTGTGACTGTACTGATATGATCCCGATATGCTTCAAAGATTGTTTTGGAGGAACTGATATTTTCAGCTTGTACGAATCAGTTTGTTTCGAATCGAAATTCAGTCTTGCAAGTTGACCTTGTTTCGCATCTCAACCGTGACTTTGGAGAAATCTTTCAAGATTTGTTGTTTCTGAAACAATGCACATATAAAGTTTCTGCGGAAACTTAATGTGCACACAACGGCAGCTGCCACGGCCCCATAGCACGCCTTACCCCTCTCATACCCAGCTCCTATCAGCTGAACTTCCCATTCCTTTTCCCAGAGGTCTGATACACTAGGAATTTACCTTTAAAATTGTTTAATGTAGGTTTTTTCCGGTTGGTATACGTCAGCGCCACCCTATGCCATGCTCGGTCTATGTTTCACTCCAGCAAACCTATTTCCATTCGCCATTAGCTGCGGGAAAGTTTCGCGATTCAGTGAATTCGGTGGACCGCATAATACATTCGCATTCAGATCTTCCGAATTTATGCGTCCTGCGGTAGTTCGGGTCAAATAAATTCTCCGAAAATGGCGTTTTGAAAATATGGGGCCTCGATCCCGGCAGGAAGGAAGGATTCTGGAGTTACGAAAAGAAATACTTCCAAATAGGAGCCGAGCGGAGCTGGTGAGCTTCTGAGCAGATATTTTCAGCTTAAACACAAATACTTTCGAATATGTATGTGGATTCGAGGTCATGGTTTCCACGTTAAACATGTCATTGAAACCTTGAAAAAAAACACAACCGAAGTTTGGATCGCCTTGAAAGTATTAGTGATGCAAATTCATGAATACACCGTTACTGCTGGGTTCAGGCCTGAACAAACTTGAATCCCCACACCCACCCTTCCCCCGTTAGATTGCTGGTCGTGATTTCGATTGACTCTGACAAACTATTTATGTCCGTTTTGCCGCACTGATTGTTAGGAAACCTTTGATGAGTATGTGTGCAGCCTGTGCTGTCAGACCTCCATTAGCCCTGAAGACATTTGGGCGTCCGAATCGGGTGAAATTTGAGCAGAGTTCGTTCGGCGAAAACCGGATGCAAATACCAGGCAAAAATTTAGACAGTTACAAGGTTCGAGTTCCACACGCCATTGAAATCATGCGTATAAGTTGGCGTCCGGGATGCCCATTTACAAACCCTGCCGCGACTTTAGATGGCAGGCCGGGGCCCCAAGCGAGCATTGATTTTTCCGAGAGGGGACAAGGTTAGGTCAGGTTCAGATAGCTTTAGGTAAGAAAAAACAACAAATTTTTTTCTTGCGAGTGAGGGGCCCCAATCGAGCATTCCTGAACAAAACGGTCTCTGCCATCTAAAGTCGCGGCAGGGTTTGTAAAATCGCGTCCGGGATCCATCGATTAAGTTATTGTAGTTGTAATTGTATTTCAGGGGTTTTCCCCTTAATACAAACACAAAAACATCAATCATAATTCGGAAAAACAGGAAAATTCAATGGAAAATTCAATGATCGGAGTCTTTCGAAAACAAGAAAAGAAAAATTTCCAGTATCTTTTTTGAAAGCAATGGGCCTGCTTTGAATGGGTGGTCATGACGAACATAAAAATTTGGGATTTTAGGGAAACTTAGAAGTTGACCCCATCCCCGAAGTTTCCAAGCACCTGCCATCTTCGGCCAGCCAAGCTGAGCAATCAGAAAGGCTACTCCGCCTCCGGTATAGTCACCTGCTCACCTATATCACAAATCGAGCGGCACGCCTCTGAACGCCTTCTATTGAATCACATAGTGCGATGGTTAGATGGATTCTGACCTCATTACTTTTGTTTCTACTTTGCTTTGTCGGTGTCTTACAGCTACATATGGAGGGAAATTAGTTTCATGGGAGGTTCTCCATTTTTAACCAAAAAGGTTTCGCGTTGTGTGAAGAATGCTCTTTTGCTTTTTTTGTCAGTTGGGGGAACACAATACAGAAACTGCGCAAATCCTGCATCTGGAACGAAGGTGGAAATGTTCAGAAAAGGACAGAGGGTGCAACACCTTACAATGATCTTCACTGACCTGATGCAACTAGATGTTCTGACATTAACTCTGCACGGGAGAAAAAGTTTCCTACCAATCGTCACGCACACCCCAAGGGATGTGTAAGTATGAGTTAAATGCGGGATAAACGTAAATTACACTCGTCGATAAGAAAGTTGCCGAAGACTTAGCCTTTCGTGCGACCTATTACGAAAAGCGACAACGGATGTCGTGTAAGCATGCGACGTTTCCTTTTCACCAGCTTAAATGACGTAAGCTTAGAGGCCTGATGCATGAAGTTGCAACGAAAGACAAGAAATACGCGATATTCAATTTCTGTTTTTAATTTTGACGTGTTGCACACCAGCAAGTACAGTCAAAGAAACAATAATGACTCCATAACAGAGTCAAATGGGCTGTCAGATTTATTGCAGGTCTTCTTGGAAAAGTTGAAAAAACGCAGTGATTGACTTTTAGATCATCAAGCAACACGTCTGCGAGACCACATGAATCCGTTCCGAACGACGCTGAATTATATGCCTTCACGAACGGCTGCTGACATCGAGTTTCGAAAAATTAGGTCTACCTTCGGGTATTCGCCACACCATTCTCCAGGAGAAAAGATATCTACAGCCGGGAGGCTCAAGCCTCAATAATTTCCCTCTTTGAATTCCAGCAGACATTGAGACAAAACATCGGCATTCTTCTGGAAGAACGAAACCCGCATAGCATGAAAGTAAAATGAATTTTGCAGATAAGTAAAGGGTCGGCTTTTTCATAAATTTTGCAGATGTAGGGACCCATTTACCTCTGTTATTACGGCGGAGAGATCATGACGGGGGTAACGCTAACTCCAAACTGCGAGGTAAATTTCTGCCATCTGCTCCAATGGAAAGAATTTACCTCGCAGCTCGGAGTTAGCGTTACCCCGTCATGATATCTCCGCTGTTTGGGAGTCATTTTTGTTTATGACACTGCACTGAGCTTGCCACTGCAGTCCACAATGACGTGACCGGAAACGGAGCAAGTTTCCAAGGAATGTGATAAGATCCGTCCGCTGCAGTCGACACAGGAGCTGAAAGATATCACCTGCTGCAATAACGCTAAACTAATGTTTATCGCTGAAACCTGGCCACGAAAATGACATTTTTGCTTTTAATCCTGTGAATAGGAACTATAATTACCTAAAAAAGCCACAAAAATTCTCTGCACTCATCAGAGCGATATGAGTGTTTTTCGGTTTAACGTCACTGAGCCTTAATGAATCGGTAGGATTTTAGGTTTTTATGACGTAATCAGCCTGACATTTTCTTTTACGAGGACATTTCGCTGTTTCTCCCAAGGTCATTTCCTTTTGCGATTGTATCCCACGCCGTGAAATTACATCAGAATAAATCATTGATCGATTGTTTTATTTTCAGGTTACCCCTTTATCAAATTTGATGCAATGACAGAATAATGACAATGACAAAAACATATGAATACAACTAAACAAAGAGAGACAAGGCAACATCAAGAAAGTTGGCTTGCAAGACGGTCCTGAAAGATAGCTATAGACTGAGGGGGAGATCAAAAGTTGACCCACATTGCTGATTCCACTCAGTTGTCGACCTTATCGACCTGAGTATGAAAGAATATTTCCCAACATCCTTTGTATAGCTCAAACATTAATTCATCGTATAGGATGACCATGACGGGAATAAAAATGAGGCAGGTTCACAAAGCCAAAAAAGCTCGCCCCTCACACCAGCGTTTGACACAATATGGAATAATGCAATAAGTCTGACCAGTTTCCTACGACATGCAAGTGCTAGCGAGGGAAAACATCATTTCAGAGACACTGCTTCTACGGCTGTAGTCCCTCTTAACAAAACGTGCTGCACGGCGATGAATAGTTTCCAAATGGCAATTCGCGGCGAGGAAAGAGGATCCCAAGCAGGTTACGCACACTCAAACATGGGGAGAACAAGGCTTTTGTAAGCAAGATTACGAATTGTTCTTGAGCATTTTCTAAAGTTACGCTTGATGAAACAAAGGGCAATTCCCCTAGCAGCTGCACGAGAAAGGTGAAAAGCTGCCAATTTGGATTTAGGCTCTAATCATGTAACTGATCAACGGAAACCCAAGAGTGGCACCTCACTCGGTGATGAATATAATTTTCATCCTCACCGAAAACGATTATATTAGGAGAATAAATTAGGACCTCTCGATTAATTTTTATAAAAAATGTGCTTTGGTTCAGAAAAGGTGATTTTTACATCATGTGATTTTCCGATGCGGGCAATTCCGGGTTTAAAAACAATGTGTGTATCAGATTGGCGTTGTCACCTAACAATAAATAATTTGTATTTTCAATTAACATGCATGGTAAAATTGTGATGACATATAAACGTGCAGGAATTCGTAATTCCAGTAGCATTGGATCGAAATCAAACAGGCCATGTTCTGCTCTTTGGAACGCTTCCATTTAAGGAAAAGACCATTCGGCCATTCACTTCTTTCGCCTTTAAGGTCACGTTTTTTGTTTGACGGGCAATATTTCATGATCAATTCTTTTAAACGTAGGTGTTGTCCAGCAGCCTTCAAAATAGTCGATCACATCCCGAAGGTTTTCCAAATATAGGCAAGACGATAGGGACACCAGGGGATGCGCAGTGGATTGTTTTGAGAGCCGTGTAGGTCCTCCAACGGGAGCCTGGATGTGTTTAGTGAGGCTATGCAAGGACTGCAATAAATAACTTAGAAAGCAATGCGTGTCCGTGAGTTCCTTACGCACCCTTCAAACTCACCTAATGCTCTCCTCCACTTTCATAAATTATTGCCATGCCTCTTGACAGTGCAAAAAAATAAAACGCTTTTTTGTAAAAGAGGAAAATGAAAATCGAATATCCCTCTTCGTCGAAAAAAGATTTATTGCAAAACATGAGGCAATTTTTCTATATTTCGGAGAGGTTTGACCATCGAGTGCTGATGATAGCGCAGTGTACAGGCACACGCCCATCCGCTCGCACGTGTTACAAGAAGCGGCTCCAGCAGCCTGGTAGAGGTATGCGTGACCTAAAACAATTTGCGGCCGCTGATGAAGTTGATTGTAACTTATGCGATTATGCGTTTTATAGCACAACACACGTGCAGGCCTTATACTGAAGCCCTCTCTATACCAGCCTTAGAACATCACAATGAAGCTAAATGGTACTTACCCTTCCCCTTGACGTCAATCTGGCCCACTGCAAAACATAATACAGTTGGATATTTTTCAGCGGCTTTTAAAAACAACTGCAAATAACTCCTTTAATTTCGGCTTTTTATTCGTAATTTCGATATTTGTCTGCGAACGCTCGAAATGTTATACACTGTTAAAGCACAGAGTACACCGTTAAAACACATGAGATTCGAACAGCCACAAAACGGTTTTAGCCGCCGTTTTAAGCAGTTCTTGTAGTACATTTGAGATGACAGAAGAAGCCCCTTGAAATTTATTTTCACACTGTACTTCAAAAGTATCCGAACATAGAAGAAATTTTTGATGCGAGGTGTGTTCAATTCAGATGCTAGAAGGATTCTGGTTTTAAAGATCCTCTGCCTGCACTTGGGGTAATGCGGCGCCACTCTTTCAATGGTTATTTGGTGGTTGCATATTGCACGTTGTTTTCCATTGCAGCCATTTTTCCAGACGGAATGGCGTTTTCCTTTTAAAAGATAAACGGTTTTGAATTTTGCCTTTGTCTCTTGGTTAAACATGACCTAAAAACACGATAATTAGAACTACGCTTTTATCATCATTGCTTGTATTTTGGACCGTTGTTCTCTCCTTTGTTCTCACTTTCTAAAGAATTAATGGTGGAATGTTTCACGAAACTCTTCTGTCGGCGATTTACGGGTTGCAATTTTTGGATTTTTCTTGCCTATATAAGAAATAGCCCAATAAGTTGGTAGTCGCAGCGATGGGAAATAACACAAACCTTTCTCTCGAAATGCATGACACTCTAAACATGAGGTTTCGGTATGGAACACCTTGGGAACACTTTTTTTAACATGAGCTGTGATGGGCGTGTTCTTTTCGGAACATCATTTGGAACACGTAGTGTGTTCTTGGAAGACCATTTTCCTGTCAGAAATTTAAACGCACATGCGATTTGGAACACTTCATGTGTTCCAAATCGCTAATGTGTCCGAAATTGTGACAGAAAAATGTTCCAAGAACACACTACGTGTCACAAACAATGTTCCGAAAAGTACACTACCATGTTAAAAAGGTTGTTTCCAAGGTGTTCCATACCGAAGCCGCATGTTTAGAGTGTAAGATGTTCCTAATTAGGATGTCTCTTTCTTCTTGCTGCCACCACGTTCGAAAGAGTAAAAGCAGTTGAAACAGAAGAGTAGCACAATAAGAAGAAAAACGAAAAGGTTTGTCGCCAGCATGACAGGGCTCAAAAGAATGAGAAAGATATTCAAATATTTGGAGTGTTGTTTACCACTGTCCGAACCAATCTTGCTAGCGGCGGTCTTGTCTTTTCCAGTGCGATTTGTCCCATGCTCTTTCTTTGACTGGTAGATCAGGGAAGTCATAACGTCGCCTTGCACCTGGAAAGCATTTTTGTCATCACCGTAATACTGCCTCTGCAAGGAGAAATATGCGTCCAAATCATCTGGGCTCATCCTGCGATCGTAATTGTCGCTGTGAATTACTGCAAAGGCAGATTCCCTGCTTGGGATTGCAACTAACTGCCGCACTTCCAGATCGCCACTATCAAATCTTGAATGGACGTTCGACCTTAACTTTGGTGGAGCAGGGTTAAAGGTATTTGCCGGACTTATGACCTGCACAGTTCTGAAGTATCTTGACCCGATACCCGCATTCGGATCATCTTCATTGTTGACGACCATATCTTCCCTCCCAGAGCTATTCGTAGCCCCTCCGCGCTTCTTAAGCTTGCTTTGTTTCTGTGCAGCCATAAACCTCACCTCGTCCTGGAAGCTCCTGAATCCTGAGGAATCAGTGTCGTCCACAGAAGATGACTCCTGGAAGGAAGATCCCGGAAAGTCTCCTGCAGCTGAACTCACTGCCGAATCCGTGTTGGATTCAGATTGAAATGACCTGTTATCTGTTGTTTTAGTTGGAGATCTATCTCCCAACAAGTGTCTACTTGGGACGTCCTCGTCTGATTTTGGTTTGTTTGTGAATGCTTCCAAGAGAGTTGGAAGGTATTCTTCCCCAACTGGCCCCGAAAGAGGTCCCTTATTGGAGGAGTTAGGGCAGCGTTCTTCGTCGAAGCTAGAATCCAGTTTGAAAGCTAAGATCTCGCTGAGGGTTGGCGAAGGTCTCGACTCCTCTTCGGACTGGCCAATCCCGGCCTTCCCCAGCGGGCTTCCCGAGTTCAGCGAATCCGCTCCATATTGTGTCGGCGATGGTGACAGCCTTTTTGACATGAGCTGGTAATACTTTAGATCAAAGTCGTCGTTGTTCCAGTCCATGAAGACACTCCTCAACGATCTTGATTTTGGCATGTCATGGCTTTCTGAAAAGCATGAAAAGGAGGAATCCAACAAGAAATGTTTCAATCAATTAGTGATGGAAAAGTGCTACTCGTATTATAACACAAATTCAGATAAGTTGAAGAAACAATTTCTAGCAGAATAAAGCCCGTTCTGTTCTGGTCAGAGCCGGAATAAAAGAACTGCATTTCCTACCTGGGTAATGACGTCACCGTTTAAGGGCTTTGAATCATTTTTGGAAGGAACGACGACAAGAAAATTGACGTTATTGAAAATCCGGGTTGCCGGAATAACGTCTAATTTTCGGAAGGTCTAAAGAGTATTATGAGGCCGGAATTGATATGCTAGTCCAAATTAACCCAACCCAACCTGAACTAACATATCCTATTCTAACCTAATCTATACTATCCTAACCTGTCCTAACCAACCCTATCCTAACCTTAACCTAACCTATCCAAGTTGATTTTCGCCTGCTTGGTACTACTTTCTGCGGAATTTTCAGACTTTCCGAAAATTAGACGTTATTGCGCGCACCCGAAATTCCTGCGCTACTTGATGTAGAGGGTCGAACAAAAGGATGATCAAACAAAAGGATAATCCTTCTATATCAGCTAAACAAAAGATGCCAAAAATACCAGCGAAGTCCTGCCTTTGCCGTTTGGTGAATTCGGAAAAACTTGGATTGCGCAATTCAAGCATGCGAACACTTGTATCCCACAATTGCACCAGCGCACCCCATCAGGAGTCCAGAAAATAGTTTTCCAGATACGAAGGGCGCATCTCGTAAAAGCTCAAATCGTCGGCGACGGCCGGCGCAGCTGGCTAGTTAATTATTGAAGACATGAAGCTATAGCACATTTTTTCAAACTACTGAACTTTATTTTGATGTATTGACCAAGCGCTGATGTGTGTGCACCTTGAGTCGCTGAGCTTAATAGCGACGAATGGACATAAGGTACAGAAAATACATGCAGTATTTCAGATCATTGGGAACATTTTGCCAAAATTGTGGTATCAGTAAATATCTGTTTTTGAGTAATCACATTCACCGTCAATCAGTCGAGGCTTCATCAATGATTTGGATGCTGTTGGCATTTGTTCTGAAACCAGGAACGATTGCTGTTCGGGGGGCTATGAACAGATACAAGTAGAAACATTATTTAAATTAAGTTCTTCTTTGGCGATTGTGAAACACAGAGGGAAAAAGCGTGTGATCTTTTTTGCTGATAAACACACAGAGTTCCTAACCTTTCCGATGCGTTTCTGGCTGCGCAATCTGTGCTTCGCTGCCGAATTGATGCTTGCCTGATAGATCAGCACCCCTGTTAGCAATCGCTGACGGGATGCTACGAATGCTAAATTGCGGACTGTTTGGTTTTGTGGCACCGTCTTTTGAGCATTTTACTGTCAGTGACTTTTTTCTTCTCATCGGGGCAACAACGACTGTGGCGCCACTTGGCTGAAGGTGATCTTGATGATGCTGAGCTTGATTGCTCCAAGAAGAACCTGCTGGCAGCGTCGTGGACTTGCTTCGTTCCGAATGTGCTATTCTGTAAAGCATAACGAATCTCTGTAAGTTTAAGCGATTTTCCTCAAGATGTCAAGTATTGCGAAGCATTCGAATGCCGTGCGTACGATGTTCAAGACCCTTGCCAAATCTATGGAAGGTAGCAGTCTCCAGAAAAGTAGGATTTCTGAAAACAATCATTGCAGATTTGTGGGCGCGTTTAGACGTTGCATCCTTGGGTCGAGTGATTCGGGGAATGAATTGCAACCATGCATGGTGCCTGCGATGTCGCTTCCAAAACTGATCAGCGGGTTGTTTTGGACGACTTCTAATTAGTTAACTATCAATACTTGCTTATTCCGAAAAGTTGTGAAAACGCAAATGACAAAATATTTGCGCTCATTTTAGTGATTGCGTGTCTTCTTCTTTGAGGGTGCCGCTAATTGTAGTTGGAAATAACAAAGTTCTGCAAGAAATATCTACTGAAGCAACAGATCAATTTTTCGCATCCGAATTTCTTTGTGAGCAGGACATAATAAAATTCACTGAATCATCATCAGAATATCTTATGTTCTATCGTTACCATGACGAAATTCGACGGGAACGGACTTGTGATCATTTGCAAAAACGGAGAGAACATCGAAATTCTGGGGGTCACTGCTGTATAGACGCAAGCAGGTTGCAAAATTGATTTCGCCGAAAATTATAGCAGCTAACCCTCTGGTTGGATCCGGGACAAAAATGGAATTGGATTCGTCGCTTGGATCACTGACACCGTACGGATTTTCGGCTTTAATTCTGAATTTGTACTCTGAATCTGCAACGAGGCCAACCAGCGTGGTTGACTTAGTTCTCGAGGTGCCACCTTTTAACCAAACGTCCCATCCGACCTGCAAGCGTGCAAAACATAAAGGAAGAAAAATTATTAACAACCTGTAAAATTCCTCCAATCGATTATAAATTAAATTTGTATTGGGAAGAAAGGTTATGAATTTTGTGGGCACTTTGTGGCTCGATTTATAACAGTTGAAAGTTATGTGCGATTTCCGCACATAACTTAACTCGGGTTCCGCTGAGTGCATGTATCCGCAGCAGTCTCCTCATGCATGTACTTGTAGCGGAAAGGTTTTCGGACCCGACAGAAGCCACTACTGCCTTTTGAGCCATGTTTTTTTATTTTTGGTTCTTATTTTGTAATTTTCCAACACCAGATTTGAAAGTTCGGAATCCGATATCACTAATGGACAGTGTTCATGGGCGTTTTTCATCCGCATTGCGGCGAACACACCCAGTGCGTGGCCTTTTGAAACATGGCTTGAAATTCAGGTTGACCTGTCACGTTTCGTCTATTTTAGGTGACCAACATTATCATCATTGCAATTATTATGAGCTGACATACGGCCGGTGGATCGGCTCCCAACTCCGCTCTGCATCCAACTTAAAGGGCTCAGATCAGTTTTACGGCGTATTTACGCCAACCCGCAGGATTTCCCGAACAGAATATCGCGTGGCTTGTGATACGTATGTGGCCTCTCTGTTGCGTAACCTGCCAAGCCTCTGTCTTGGACATGGAACTGGGTGTTCTTGTGGGACCTCCTTCTGAAAGTCCCATCTCGTGCCTCGCCGAGGGAGGATGCACACACAATTTGTGCCACGGCAAATCTCGTGTCTCGTCCAGAAATCGAACCCGCGACCTTCAGATCACGAGTCAGACGCGCTAACCACTGCGCCACGACGGTTGGACAAAGTCGGATCGAGGTCGTTTGCAGTTCGGCAACTGGTGGCCGGACGAAGGAGCGAAAACCTCCATAAAGTCATCGCCATTATCCATCTACCAGGAATGGATCATTGTAAAACTTCACTATCTGTTGCCACACTTGATGCCAAACCTGTTGTAACCCACTACTCTAACTGCCTATTGCTTGCTTTGCTGTCAACCTACTGAGTGGTGTCCGCCTCCGCCTACAATGTAAACAGTTTCTGTAACCACTCATGCATCGCCGTAAAAATTTCTCAAGTAAGTGGTTACATTTTGCTGCGAAAACTTGCGTCTAGCTGCGAGCAACATTCTGTCGGACCATCATCCGTAGATGATGCTCACTCGTCATCATTTCCTTTTAGTTTCGCTCATCATGGTGCTCCACAAGGAGCCTAGCTTTATGCCCGAAGAAAGAGAACATGCCTTGAAAAGAGCAATATGAATCCAATCCCTAAAGTCAATTTATGTTCAAAAAGCCTTAAAGCAGGCAAGGCCTTCTACCGTTTTTACCGTTTGAAACCCTTGCGTCGCCTTCGGAAATTGCGATCATCCACAAACACAAGAAGGTCAATATTACGGCATCTGTTTTTGATGAAAAGGAGAAAGTTGCGTGGATTTACCTCTGTTGGACTTCAACAGACCGAGAGTTCAAAAAACGAACATTTTTGTTTCAACTTTTCCTGAAGTCTTACAAGACATAGGGCCTACACAACACAATTTATTCTACGAACCTACCTTATAATATTCGATAAGATACTGTCCAACTTTTATTCCTCCATCATCTTCTGGTTCACCCCAACTAATCTGAACCTGGTAAGCACCGTCACTTGGGTCTACGTTATCAGATGATTGTACTAACATCGCCTGTGGCCTGCTGGGCTTTGACGGTCGATCTGAAATTTTTGTCAATTTTTACTTGAAAGTGCATTGCAAAGTGTGCAGAAAGAACAATTGCACATTGCATTTAAGCAGTCAAACTGCAAAAGTTCGCTAATATGTGCAGAAATTCTGTGCAACAAGAAGCTGGTAGAATATCCTGAATAATTTGTCGTAATTTCCATGAATCCGATACTGAAGAGCCAAACGACTCACAATGACGTAACTTGATAAGAACCGAATTCCGCACCGAAGGAATCCTCTCCCAATTTCGATTCCCAGATTGCAGTTGGTTGAAAAATCTCTCGAAGGTCTTTGCAATCTTTTCGTCCTTTAACTGATTCACACAACCTTTGCTGAGAATAAGGTTTTCTCGATTCTCATCAATTAATATACCTGGTGTTTTCCTGATAGGAGTTGAGCAAACCTTCTGATTTCGCACGGGACATTATTTTGGCTCCTCGGTATAAAAGTGGTGATTTCAACATTTATCAAGTGATTGATTTGCATTTGCCGTCGTACCTGTGACTGTAACCCATATTGCGACCGTGTCTTCTCCGATCATATTTTCAGCCTTCACGATGTACTCCCCCAAATCTGAACGGGTCGCGTCTGGCACGATCAGCATAGAAGAGTCTGCGTCCGTGACCACCTCCCGTTTACCACCTGCGCCGCTGCCTGCTGCAGAAATCAGCACATCATCTTTGAACCAACTGATTGAAGGCCTCGGCTTCCCGAAGTAGTATATCTTCAGCTTCACCATCTCCCCCGATTCCACAACCACACCTTCCTCTTGCTGCTTCGAGGACAGATGAATTTCTGGTGGCGCTGCAACGGACAGGATTGTTAAGCATGAGTAGAATCTTACCAGGCTATAGTTCATTCGAAAGTAAGTCAATGAACCCCATCGCAAGAACAGCTGCACAGACAAATCATGGAAAGATTCTGAGGTCTGAGGGCAATTTTGGGCAGAAAAACATGGGCGATATTTTATATGATTTGTTGTTACAGGGGCCACCTAATTTCAATACGGCTTGGTCCAACTTCAAGTGTCATGATGTTTTGCGGCGAAAGCTGCCATTGATTCTAAATGGCGCCTGAATTAATAATGAACTCCTATGTTCGAAGAATTTAGAATAGGAGTGTATAGATTTGATATTCAACCAATCGTGCAATATTATGTTTATCCGTATTCCGGATAAAGTCCATTTTTCATCCGAAAGTGACCTTTTCGGCCAAGAGGCACATTGTCCAAACAGTAGTCTCTAGCAAATGCATATCAAAAAAGTCATTTGAAGTGTTTGCAAAATTGAATAAAAAATTAGACACCCCACACAGGTCAATCATTTTCAATCGGATCGCTCCATATCTCCAATGACAGCTAATTTGTTGTGTTGGTTTTAAATGGATCCTTTGCCCCATTTCTGAATATCTTGATTTGGGCACAATCTGGGAGTTTCACATGTGGCAAAAAGCACAATGCAAAGTTGGTGGGCAAATTTTGGGAAAGTTGGTCAGTGGCGAATGTTACGGCACAACTCGGCACAAATCGGGACAATATTGTTGACTCCTGGCACACTCCCGAAGATGAGTTAACCTTTCTGTGCAAAAAATTCCAAGAAGATCCCATACAGTTTTTAGTGTAAAGTTCCTGTGCATGGAAGTTCGTGTGGACACAAGCAAAGCTCGTGTGGATCGAAGTACATCACATCACCCTGAACAGGATACCGTGGGTTGACAACTCTAAATCTGGTAATGAAAAAGCCAATTCATGGACGAGACAATGAAGGGACCAAATTCTTAATTTGTAACTAGGAAGGGCCATTTGGCGTTGTTACAAAGAGCCGAACAATAAGGACAGTTTCTGAGCAAGAAAATCACAGTTAACACTGGTAGGGATCATCCACGATATCCTACCTTCTACTACCAAGTTTGCGCTGGTCTCATAGATAGAACCAAGGTGATTTACACGACAGCTGATCAGTCCTTCGTCGTTGAGGGAAATCTGCCTAAAGATAAGGGAGTGTCTGGTTCCTCGAGTGAGCAGTAAATACTTCTTTGATTCGGACACTTCAACGCCGTTATGATACCAGATAATTGCTGGGTAATTATTCCTCGACGCGATCGATTCGTCACTCCTGCTGTTGTTGATGTTGACCGAAATACTGAACTCCACCTGTGATTATTATTTTGAAGAGAAGAGAATTTGATTTGGAATTTGCGGATTCGGTCAGAATCCGCAAACATTAATAATGATGATTTAATTTTTGCTTCATCGTTGCAAGCCGTTTTGCAATCGCCCATTTCCATCGCGACGAACTGTTGCAACCGCATGCAAACCTTTAGCGTGTAGGCCTAACACCTGAAACGTAAAACCTCAAGTCCATAGGTTGTGCACCACGGGCCGCTTCAGGGAACTAAACCTGTTTCTGTGAAGGCATATGCGAGACCAGCTATACTGGGAGTACATTTGGTGTCCCGCGAGTTCACTTTATACACCCTTATCAAAAGTCTTCGAACATAGGAGCTCATTATTAACTCAGGCGCCATTTAGAATCAATGGAAGCATGCGCCGCAAAACATCGTAACCGTCTTGTGAGGCGTGAAATTGCACCAAGCCCCGTTGAAATTAGATGGACTCTGAAATAATAAGCCCTTTAAAATATCGCATATGTTCGAGGACTTTTGATAACTCCGGATGTAATTTAAAAACTGGAATTGAAATCTGCTGTTGGCACTAAATGGATTTGCAAGCGACATTTTTCAAGAAAAGGCAATCTCTTTGTGGCACTCGAGCAGGTCACGCAAAATCGAACTAAGAGCAACTGCGAGTTTTCGATATTTGGCGCCTATATTGGCGTGATGATAATGCATACATGATAGCTGTCAGACTTTATGGGATGATGGATGAACAGGATCTCAGATTTGCAGATTTCTGTCGGACGAAAAGGAGATTGGGAAGCGATTGCACAATTTCAGCCAACCATCGCATGGTACGAATAGGGATACTTTATGTTTCACGAAACAGTCAACGATTGTGTAGATGCCGTGTCGCGTATGCATCATTTGTTAACTGTCATCAAAACCAACTTAACTTTTCATTTTCCTGTGCCCTAATATCTCGAAGTTTCTCAACGAAGTAGGATTGGCAATCGGTGCTCGTGTTGAACATGAAAACCGACGAAGAAGACGTGGAGACGCTGTCATTTTCGTTTTCGTTGAAATCTTTCTGAACGTAAGAAGAACGAGACTGCTGCTCCGGATGACCTGCATAGGCTTCTCTCGTTGAAGTTGCCACTTGTGGCTGTCTACATTCAGCATACTTTGCTGAAAGAAAAATAACAAATACCACTCCTTATATAGATAATCTTGTATTTATTGCAGTCAGATAAGAGATCAGACGACGAGTTTTCGATCTGGCACTTTAGCAACAGCAAACGAACCTCAAAAGCACTGCCACCTTTCCAGGGCCATCTAGTTACCATGCCATCCATGCGACCATCCATCCAACCACCATCCAACCACCGATGCTACGTACCGTCCATCCTGCCACCGTACCATTCATACTACCATCCATCCTACCACCATACCATCCATGCTACCATCCATCCTAACACCATACCATCCATGCTACCATCCATTCTACCACCATACCATCAATGCTACCATCCATCCTACCACCATACCATCCATGCCACCATCCATCCTACCACCATACAATCCATGCTACCATCCATCCTAACACCATACCATCCATGGTCTGAATTATGTGTTCCAAGAGGTATTTCATCATCCTTCGTCATATCAGCCTGACAACACAGCTTCTTCCTCCTGCACTACTTATCTTTCCACCGATCCCCAGCAATCAATTCCCTTCGTGAGTGTTTCAATATCCAACCCAATCCATAATCCCACAGATCACACCCGGGCCAATCTCTTCGGTGACCTCTGGTTTTTGCGGCTTGGAATTGATTCCATTCCGTTGAATCTTTCCTCTCGGTCAGTGCAAAAATGGTTTTCCTGGTTTTCTTACAGTGACTGTTTTTCACATTTCAGTGTTTGCAGCACTTGCTT
>JASGXE010020486.1:0-30113 GCA_030068105.1 Sinentomon sp. SZTP_YWyxl
CACTCCCATGCCTACATTCCTTGAAAGAAATGTGTGGAACGATGACATTTAACTTCCGCATCGCAGAGCTTCTTCAGGCAATCACCAGGGGGCAGGGAATGAACAACCTCGTGATCAACCAACCAACCAACCTGTTTTGCAAATTCAGCCTGATGTGAAACATGACAGTCCCATAATTTGGCAAATGAATCCTTTAATTCAGCAGACACCAGAACTTCAGGTTGCTGGGTTACAGTGGCCCTACAGGAACGATTGCCATCAATCCAGGCACACATCCATTTTGTCTTTTGTTGGTCTGTCCCATCACAAATGACCACTATTGGAAAATGGCCCAGCTCCTTATTCTGCCGACAAACACTGAAGTAAACTGACAACAGTGCCCTGAAATAAATACAGAAACACAAGCACATATCAGGCTCATTTTTGGCGAGAAGAAACAAGCATGTGACGGAAGTGAACTGGAATTTTTTGGTTGAAAAATGATTGAAAATTCTCATGTCCGGGAAGAAACTGAAATACGAATCATGTGGTTGATTGGAAAGTTTCATTATGGGAAAGGATAGCAGGGGAGGGAGCCAAATATAAAATAGAATAAAATGGAAAAACAGGAGCACCAGAAATCAATCAAAAATAGAAGGAATCGGAAGAATAAAGGGGAAAAGTGCAAGTGGAACACTTTTAGTTCTCAGGAAACTCAAAAGAACAAGTGAGACAAACATAGGGGCATGAATGTTAATTTGTTTTTGTGCAACACAGACGGAAAAGGGGTTTCATGGCTGAAGAGGGCACCTATAGCCGGACCAAGAAAGAACGAATACAGCACATGCTTTGATGGGTGATTAAGCTGTTCACATTGATTGCACTGGGTGAGGCATTGAGTCCAGTCAGTGCAAAGGGCACTGGATGCTATAAAACAAAGGAAAAGATGCATCAACCCCAAACGAACGCTGCGCGACGTGTTTACGAAATCGATCCAGGTGTGTAATGAAACTTTTATTTTATTCCCTTTCCAATTGTGGCCGAGGATAACAGCACCATCTAATCATTACCTCTTTGTAATTAGTGCTCAAATTCCATTGCTAAAACCATGTCCATTTCACACATCTTCTGCAACAGTTTTATCAGTAAGGACATCTGAATTATGAAGTGCAAAATTGGGTGTCCGTTTTGATTTTCATCTGATCATGTTGCCATCACTCGACCAGGGTTGACCCATCAGCGCTCTGCCTTCTGGGTTAAGAAAGGACCCTTAATGTTGACAGGCATTCAGGGCACCACACGACAACACGACAACTTTTGCCCTCGATCAGTTGAAAAACTAAATTCAGGAGAGACTGACTTCACAGTCAACCCCCAAACACCCTTAAGACA
The DNA here is from genome assembly GCA_030068105.1 of Sinentomon sp. SZTP_YWyxl. Classification (NCBI taxonomy): domain Eukaryota; kingdom Metazoa; phylum Arthropoda; class Protura; order Sinentomata; family Sinentomidae; genus Sinentomon; species Sinentomon sp. SZTP_YWyxl. The sequence continues at coordinate 1,372 of JASGXE010020486.1, forward strand.
TGTTAGACGTTTTGGGGAACATCTTTACCCAGAAAGTTAATCTTACTTAATGTTAATTTAACCCACTCCGAAAGTGGAGAAGCACTCAGCACAAGGGGAATGCCAAAGGATCCAGAAGAAGGTGGCTTTCGAACTCACAATTGCAGAATATTGCCAACCATGGACGTAAAAAATTTTGTGGGTCTAACATTATGCCACTGCATTGGGAAAGAAAACACAACTTTACAGAAAACTGTATCAAACAGACCTTGCAACACTGATATCCACTGCAAGTGCTCGGTTCCATTTCCCCAAAGAATCCATGGAGGTACTTGTAGACGAAAGGAAACAAGTGTCATCAGGAAGAGGTTCAATGGGTTTGAATGGTGCTTCCAATGGGTTTCCAGTCAAATCAAGATCTTCACCTAGAAAAAGAACAGAGATTCAAACTTTTTCATTGAAAGGAAAAAAGGATGAAAAGGAAGTCATGCGATGTGTCAACAATGTTTGCATATTTCAACACCAGGAAGGATATGGCACAAAAAATATTGCCATAAACAAGTCAAAACAATGAAACGTGGGGTAAAAGTTCGATAAAACTTGTGGGACAATGGCAAGTTGAAAACACGAGCATTCATATTCTCTGAGGGGGTGGAAGACAATAGAACTGGGTACGAAGATTGGGAAGATTGAGACTGCATGCACCCTTATCTGGGGAGACCATTCCACAAGTGAAGTCTGAAACCCTGGAAACATCCCAAAACAGGATGCTACTTTGCAAACAGACCAAATACAGGATGCTAGAACTTCAGGAACAATCCTAGTACAGAGATAAAAGCAAACATGTCAGAAAAATAAAGCTGTCGAGGCTTGGTTGCTCATGATTAGTGAGCACAATTTGGTGATTAAAATGGACAATTATTAATTATGGATATATGACATGCATACCAACCCCTGGAATCAAACACATCTGAGGTGACGCTGGCCTTACTGCTTTTGGATAGCTTACTATCCCGAACCTTAAGTAAAAAATTCAGAAAGTACAAGTGAAATGAGGTTAACTAGGTGACATGAGTAAAAAACCTGTAAAATTTGACTATTCTGAATAAGAACTGTTTGCTTGCCTTCGATTGTAAGAGTTGGCAAAACATCAACACACCGTAAGCTCTATTCGAAAAAGAAATCCATTCCCAAAGTTGGTTTGGATGGACTTATACACACATAGAGGCAAGTGGCTCGAATATACTTTTGTCCAAAAGGTGGTCGTTCAAAAATGAGTTTCAGTCCGAATAAGGTTTGGTCTGAATTGTTTTGTTATAATGAATATTTTTTGGTTTGAATGTTGCTTTGTGCAAAGTTTGTTTTGTTCACGTCGCATTTTAACTAGGCTACCTAGTTTCCCTGCGTCCGAATGGTTTTTTTATCGCAGGATATTTTTGGCAATGACATTCGAACTCAAATAACTTATCCTTACCTTCGATCGATCTACCAATCTATGCTGAACGTACTTTAGTCCGAACGGCATTTGGTCTGAATTAGGAATGATTTTAAGTTTGAATTTTTGGACTAAACACCATTTGAACCAAAGCACACTCGAAGCAGGTACATTCCTCCCATCTACACGAAGCCAAAAAGACCTGAACAAATTGTTACCCATCAACAACTTCAGAGTTTTGAAGTGTGATCGGCAAGCAGAATAATGCCAAGTTTAATCAACGTTGGCTAACTTCAACCAATGGTAATGGTTAATTACTGCATAATCTTAATCATAGATTTTAGTTTTCCTTTGTTGTTTGGAATTCGTTGTTGTGGAAATTAACAAAGCGATAGTGTAACTTAAGTGCAGGTTAAGTTCTTCTTTATTGAAGTGGTTACAGAATTAAACTATGGTTAAAAGTCTGTAACAAGTGGTTAAATTTAACCATCACTTTTCCACAAGGAAACTGTTCGATCGATGTTGTGTTTCTCTTTGTGTATTATGAAAACAACGCTGATCTGCATTGCATGACCAACCTAATTCTTTTGGCTGAAAAATAAAATAGTTCGGCATAGGTAGATTTTGTGTTTAGTAAAATGAGACGAAAAATCAGAAACGAAAAAAGGACTAATCACATTTGGTGGAGTGAGCTTGAAAATGAACACAGCTTGATTTGCGTGGTCACTTAGGTATTTCTTCAACAGTTCAGGAGCTTCTCCCTTTTCCATGCAAAGGTCCGATTTAAATGCCGGCATATCCAGACTTTCAGCAGAAACAGGGACACTATGGCCGGATGTTGCACTGTAAAAAAAATAAATGGTCCCTTAAACTTGCTGAATTAATTTTTCGTTGAGTGAGGCAAAAGGCCGGAGGTCCGCCTCAGAGACCGTAGTCTATCCCCCCCCCCCCCCTGAATTTTTAATGTCATTCTGTGACAATGCAAAAAAATCCATGTAGGTACCTGCGTATGAAATTTGAATTTGCTCAGAACTTTACCAGCAGGAAGCTCATTGCTCTAGTTTGTAATCTTTTTTTGAAGCAAGTAGGTACCTACCGACTTTAATAAGCAAAATTCCTGCTGCGTCTGCAATAGCTGATGCCATGCTCTGTGGGAACAAATAGCCTGAGTGGCAGAAATCATCTACCTAAGATATTCGAATGCTACAAAGCATTGCTGTAAAGGACTGGCCGACAGGTGACGGACCTGTTCCACGAACATCTGCCAACGAAATATGGATTCATTCAAATGGTCAGGTTGGCCCACCCATCAAGGGCTAATTCAAGATTCAAAAGCATGCATACATTCATATTGAACAGTACAGGCCGATGCCAGTGCTCTGTACTCCCGATGCGAGGAGCTAAACACACAATGCTTTTACTGTACCAAAGCCAAAAAGCAACTTGTAATGACAAGACAAATTTAATATACCTAAATACGTGGGCTGCACCAGAATTAATGGAAGTTGCATCCTCAAATGCCTTGGGTACAACTTTAATCAACTTCACCTCCTAAAATCACTGGAGGCATTCTTCCTTGACATCGATGCAAATTTCCACCATTCTCATGCAACTATCAGATGTTCCACGTTGTTCCAAAGTGGGCTCTTTTTTGCCTCTGAATTTGTGCTTTTGGCCAGGGTCGGACAGAGGAAAATTGCAGTCCTGACATTGCCCATTTGAATTTTGTAAAAAGGCGAGAGTTGTAGAAGCCGAGATCAGGTGTCCCTGTGAATGTCTTGTGAGAACCATCTTTCCCCTTCTGCGGGGTATCTCAAAATTTCTGGATTTTATGATGGCAATATTTTGATTGGGGTCTTTTTTCATTGAGTCTGAGAGCCGATTGAGCCATTCTGGTACAGAATTTAGAAAAATCCTTTCAACCGAGAATGCTTCAGATCAAGCCAGCAGACAGAAGGATGTTTAGGGCTGAATCAACTGCAGTTGTTCTATCGTCATCTTCCACTGCCTCTGTGCACCACGCATTTTTCACTCGTTCACAATCTGACTTTTAGCTTGTGATTGAGGGTCATTTTTGAACCACCCTGTAGCACAGGAAAGTTGTTTTATTATTCAAACGCCAGTGGAAAATGAGCGACACTGGCCACCATATACTGCCTCCAAAATGGCAGGATTTTGAGTTCCATAATCTTCGAGATCTATGCCATTGAATTGTTTGAATTGTTTTTCCACCTTTGAAAAATCCTTGCTTTTTCTTCAGAGCACAAAACACACTGAATTCAAGCCTCCCTGTACTGAGTATCAGAAGGCTGATAAAGTTGTCCTTTGGCATAAATGTCCACCATAGATGTATGTATTTAAGCAAACCAAAATTTGCCAGAATTACTTGCAGAATACCAAGACAATAAGCCAACTTCCATTAATTCTGGTACAACCTACGTAAAACGTTAAATTTTGATCAAAAGTATAAGATTATGATTTAACACCTTCAAAGATTATATTTCTTTGGTAGGTAACAGTTAATGTTGGGATAGCTTGCAATGGGTGCCAAATGTTTGCCGGGAAAAATAGGACCTTGTGCATAATGAAAAGAGGTAAGGGGATGGAAAGAGATAGAAATTATTTTATTTCAAGTGGAGCTAATCCACAAACAACTTCGTCACAGGTTGAAAATTGTGTCATGGTTGCTAGATAGAAAAATCTGTTCCGAGCAAAGCCATTCCCAGAAAGAAAAAATCCATCATGGCTGCTTTTTTGCAACTGGAAATATGAATGAAAATATCTATCCTTGTGCCAGCCAGGCCAATGACAGAATGAAAAAAAAAATCTATTATTGCGACAGGCCATTGCCAGAATGACAAAAAATATGCTTGTTCCTGGCCTTTAAAAAAACTATTCTTGTCATTCCTTCAGCCAGGCCATTGCCAGAATGAAACATTATGGTTTTACAGCTTACAACATGCTCGATCTTGATGCATTGAAATGCTATTGGAATAGGAACTCCTGCTTGGCCAGTGGCCTAAGCTCGTGGTGCACAGTTCCCAGACATTCCCATAGGGGGGGGGGGTAGGGGGGGGGGGTTACCCCCCCCTGGCCGAAGGCCAGGGGACCCCCCTCCCTGGGGCCGAAAGGCCAGGGGACCCCCCTCCCTGGGGCCGAAAGGCCAGGGGACACTCCTTCCTGGTTGAAGGCCAGGGAGGGGGTCCCCTGACCTTCGCCCCCCAGAAGGGGGGTCCCCTGGCCTTTTCCCCCCCAGGAAGGGGGGTCGAAGGGGGGACCCCGGACCCCCCTTCTTAGTCAAAGGCCACGGGACCCCCCTCCCTGACCGAAGGCCAGGGGGACTCCCCACCCCCCTCCCTGGCCGCCAAGGACCAGTGAGATGAGATCCCCCTCCCTGGTCGAAGGCCAGGAGACCCCCCTCCTTGGCTGTTAGGCTAGAGACCAGCCTGCTCGAATCGAACGCCCCGACGGATCCCACAGGTAACCTGGCTGCCACGGAACCCTCTTGGAAGGTCTCCTCTGGCCAAGGGGACGCTTCAAGGATGGCATTTTGGCAACCGCCATGATCGATAGCAGAGAATGGTTCGTTCGTTTTCCGTGCTATTATTCACAACTGGAGAAAGAGGGGAAGTGGCTCACCATTTACTGACTTGCCACAGGCTTCTCAATTCTAATTCTGCAAAATTTCCGATAATAATAAGAAATAATAACAGTGATAGGTAGTGTATGTATATTGCATGTAGTTTTGTAGTTTTTCGCAGAAATGCAAAAAGAGAAGGTTCTTTTGAATTGAGAAGGTTGGTTTCCCCCCCCCCTTTCCTCAATGATGTGATTGGTTTGTTCATCTCACTTTTTAGGTGATAGGACGACACATCACATGTACATAGGTGCTCTTTATTCTTTCACTTCCACCATTCTGAAATCACCCCCATGGGCGGCCATCGACCTGCTCCACAAGCATTATTCGCCTCAGAACAGAGTACTTTTTGGAAAATACTGCTTGTCCCCATCTTCACCATCACCTTCCTCCAAGTCCAACTTTGGTCTTTTGCCCCGTTGTTGAGGATCATCTGACCTCATGTGGTTTGCTTTAACCCATGCTTTTGTATATCTGGCAGCTGGAAATTCTTCGAGTTTGTCCGGTCCATTTATCCGTATTCTCATAATTTTGTCCAGATTCTCTGGCAAGAGACGTGATCTTCTGCTGCCCCTGATGTGATTCATAACTGAGAACCCCCTCTCTGCATCTGCACTGCCAATGGGTAGTACCATCACTGTTCTTATCAAGTTTTTGGAGTTTTCTGTCCAGGCCACGTCAGTCTTTTTTAAGAAAAAGGACCAGAACGTCTGGGCTGCATTAAGTCGTTGACGACAAAAATCTTGATGAGTAATTAAGCTCCTCAATAGTGTCTGCCAGTCTTCCCAAAGTGAGTAGAATTGCCATCCAAAAATATTACACAAGTCCACTAGTTCTTGTGATCCGTAAAACGAAACTTCTGTTGTAGATGACGGAATGTTCTTTGGATCAAACACTTGAAAAGCACTCAATTTTCCAAGGGGAAAGTATGTGTTAATTTCCTCTATTAACGTGTCCATAAAATCAGACCGGAAGTTGCCAAGATATGATTTTGATTTCATCAGCTCCTTCCCTTTCCATTTCACTGATTCGGATGTCATGAACTGATTCTCTGTGCAAGCTCCACGGGTTGTTTCTGAGCACTTAACATCGTTGAAGAACTTTATCAAGTTTCCGCCATTCCTGGTCGTCATCTCTCTTGGAGTTTGCAACAGATGTTCCCTCACTTCTTCCATCCCGATTAACAATCCAGCCTTCTTCTGCATCTCTTGGTTACAGTTTGAAAATGTGAACAGCAAATCGAGTAGAAAATGCAGAATTTGGACAAACAGCCTGCTCCCAATCTGTTTGTACAATCCAGTTGCAGTTGCCTTTGTATCGCCATTAAATTCGGGATCGACACTGATGGCTTCGAGGTCTTCCCTGATCAAGAGCCATGACTTTTGAAACTGCTTTATAGCCGTGTACTCTGATGAGATCCAACGTTCCTTGAAAATGTATCCAATCTCACCAATATCAACCCCCAGTGTGTGTGACATTGCCCTCAAATGAGCCTTTCTCTTGTGACCTTTGGAATTGTAGAAGTTGTGGACTGCATTGATGGTATTTTCAAAAGCGACAAGCTCCTGAACTTTATCAAATGGCTTCCTCAGAGCCAAATGCAGCCTATGTGCCATGCAATGAACGGCATAGAGAGTCCTGTTGAATTCTCCCTCAAATTTTCGTATCAAACCATTTTTTTGCCCAGCATAACTGAAGCTCCATCTGAAGCAAAGCCAATAAGCTTCCTGGAGAAGTAGGTGTAGAGGTCTTTCTTTTCTGATTTCACTGCATTTAGAAATGATCTGAAAAGGCCCACTGCACTTTCATCAGCATCAAGTAGAATCAGTCGGTAGAAATAAAGTATCGGCCGTTCATCCTCCAATGTCTGGAAGTAAACAATCAAGTAATGTGATCCTGAAGTGTCAGTGGATGAGTCAACAATTACTGAGATTGGGGCACCTTGTGAAATCAGGCTCGTCAGTAAAATGTTGTGCATTTCTTCACTGATCGAACTTGTCATTCTGATTGCAGCATTTTTTTCATAGTGGTGGATTCCCATGTCTAGGCTATTCCGTTTTTGCAAAAGCACAATATGTCGATGACTATCAAATGGGATGTTTGATTTCACTTCCACGAATACTGAACGAATCATTCTCATAGTAACTTTGTAATAACCTTCATCTTCCATCTCCTGCTTCTCTTGAATCATTTGGAATTCATTTTCCAGCTGGGACTGGTGGCGTTTTTTTGAGCTGTTGAACAACCTCTCGATGTCCACCAAGATCTGGATGTTCTTTGATCTTTTCCTGATTTTTATCATACTTATTCCCTAAAAAAGGGGCTGCCAATCTAGGTCTATATCGAGTGTCCAAATGAAATTTATCATAGTACTTATTGCAAAGTCTGCACTGGAAGTGTGACTTTGTCAGGTTGTCTTCATTTGGCAGGTACTCAAACCACACTTGAACATCTGGCTTTTTCAAAATGTTCAAAGGAAAAAGATTTCTTTGGTATTTTTCAATGGAATCCAACCATTCCTGTTTGAAGTGAGTCGTTGTTTCCCATTCCTGAATGTCATCTGTTGTCTCATTGAGTTTTTTTTTCTCGTGTTTGATAATTCTATTTCATCCTCCAAATCGGCATCGTATGATCTTAATTCTAATGGGCAAAAATGACCAAATTCCTTGGCTGTGATTTGGGTTTGCACTGCCTTTTCATATGCCTCCACTCTAATTGCTTGAATAATCGGAGCTGGAATTTGGGATGAGCATCCAGTTGGATGTGGATGATCTGCAATGGGATTTACTGGGTCCATCACCTCCAGAATATGGTCATCCAAGATGAAATGTATCCCCGTGCAATCATTGTCATTCCCAGGTGTTGGCTTTCCCAATTTGTAGGTTTTTGGTGAAAACGGTAAGATTTCCAGCCCACACCGATTGAGGCTATAATCTGGCCCAAGTTTTGCGTCAAAGTCACGCAGCAAATAGCGTGACCCAGGTGCATAGTCATCATGAAGGAACTCAAAAATTTGGCATTCAGAAGTCGATGTTCTTCTACCATATATGATTAAATCTTTTAGATGCATCTTGATGCTGTTGGTGTGTTGTTATCAAGCTTCAAGAATGGCATTTGCTTGCTCAGATCAATATCTGGTAATCCTGATTTGTCAAAAACCAGGGCTATGGCCGCAGGCCTTTTGTTGGTTTTGGATGAAGGAGTAAATGATTGTGAGCCTTTCGAAATTTGGTGTGGGACTTCACATTTCCATTTGCGATGCCCAAGTCAACAAATCTACCCTGTCCCTCCAAACACAAAAATTTGCCATGGAGTTTGCTGTTCCACAAATTGGCAACTAAATTGACTGTGAAACCTCTGGTCGTTGTCCAGGACAAACCAAGGATTTTGTATCCTTGTAGTGACACTGAATGACTTGGATATGGCTGTCCACTGCACACTCTTGCCAGTTCGATAAACTCGTTTTTTTCTGGTTTCGTAGGATCGTTTGAATTGATCTCATTTATCACAATGTCGCAGTCAGAGCAAATTTCTGAAATTATCAGCAATATCAGCATGAAAACTCTCCACATCTGTCGCAATAGTTGGAACTCCATGATGATCCACACTTTGCTCAAAAGCCTCTGTGAATGTTTGTGACCGGGTCACTGACCAGGGGTAGCCCGTAGCTCACAGGAAATCCGCACAGATGGTAACAACTGATCAGACCAGTCAAATGCCAAAAGTTCTTTAGATGTTGTAGACTGTGGCTATTGGCTGGTGACAAGAAATCCGCACAGTCGCAGTAGTCGCACAGATGGTAACAACTGATCAGACCAGTCAAATGCCAAAAGTTTTTAGATGTTGTAGACTGTGGCTATTGGCTGGTGACAAGAAATCCGCACAGTCGCAGTAGTCGCACAGATGGTAAAACTGATCAGACCAGTCAAATGCCAAAAGTTCTTTGGATGTTGCAGACAATGGCTATTGGCTGGTCACAGGAAATCAGCACAGATGGTGACAACTGGTGCTCAAGCTCAAACATTTTCACAATATGTTTAGTTTTCTCCGTTTGGAGGAGGCGAGATTCCAATTTCCAACCAAAGCCAAAGTATTGATTTATTTTACCTATTCATGTTTCTTTCAGGAGGTGGTGGAGAGTCAGGAATACACGATATGAATGCCTTACTCTCCAGTTCACCCCAAGCCTTAAGTTATGGAGTATTCACTGCACAAACTCCAACTTGGAGTTTATGCAGCGAACCAGAAGCTGATTTCCTTGTTGCAGTAAATTCTGTCTCAGTCGGTGTCTCATGTTTTCTCCAATATCAGAAGAGACTGATTATCGCAGGAAGGGGCAGCAGCAGAGAATCTATTTTCTTCTTTTTTCTCCCATTCAAAACACGCAAATAGTTGCAGCCTTATTCTTTTTTCTCTCTTTTTCTCTTAAAGGGACCAGCCAGTAAGCAATCATGTTCTGTTCAACTGTTTTGTTTCTGCCAGTGGAAAACTAGGCTACCTACATCAACAAACAATATTATGTCATTTTCAAAAAGGAAATTAAAAAGAATTTTATATCAAATTCGTGCTCAGAATTTAGAGCCAAATCAGGGTGTCCACCATTCTTGAAAACCTGGAATTGTCGGGAATTTTTTTCTTTATGCAAAAGTCAGGGAAATTTCCACAAGAAATGGGTAAAGTCAGGGAATTTTCAAGAAGAAGTCGAACAAGAAGAACTCAAAAAGATAAAGTGACTGTCACTGTCTCTGGCATATGATTTTGGCCTTGAGAACACAAATTCAGCACCGAAAATGTAGCCTAAATTTCAAAATTTCTTCGGCTTCTGGGGGGCTCCGCCCCCCAGACCCCCCGCCAGGGGCTCTGCCCCTTGGAACCCCGCTGGGGCTCCGCCCCAGACCCCGGTACTGGGGGGCTCTGCCCCCCAGACCCCCCGCCAGGGGCTCCGCCCCTTGGAACCCCGCTGGGGCTCCGCCCCAGACCCCGTTTACTGGGGGCCCCCCCCCAACCCCCCCCCCCCCCCCCCCCCAAACCCCCAATTCCCCACCCCCCGTTCCAACCCAAAAAAAACCTTTTTCCCCCAAAAAAAGAAAAATTTCCGTAAAATTTCCTTCCCCCCAAACCGTTGCTGGGGAAGCTGATTCAAGCTAGGAACCCAATTCCTGGCACCACTTAAAACAAAAAAATATTTTTTAACAAAAAAAGGGGGAAAAATTTGAAATTTAAACAATTTTTTGTTTTTTCCTCCTTTAAATCATTTGCAAATAGAAAGCCTGATTTCAACATTTTTAAACCTTTCAAATTCCTTTTGGCACCAGTTTGCCGATTTAAATCAAATGGATAATATTTGTTTTTCGATTTAAATGGGTTTTCCGGTTTAAATCCATTTTTGATTAAAAACAGATTTTGAAAATTTTTGCCTTCGGTTAAAATCTTTTGATTCAAACAGAATTTTTTTTCCTCCATTAAAATTTTTAAATTTTCTTTTTCTTTTCAAAATAAAAACCCAGGGTTTGTGAAATCAGGTACCCACAGCATTAAAAGAAAATGTGGGGCTAAAGGTTTGTTGGTTTAAATTTAAAAAAGAGATTTTAATCCTTTATGGAGCCGACCCTTTTTGGGATTGGAAGGCCAAAAGGAGATCAATTTCAATTTATTTGGTCTTCCCAGGTAAAATTGCCTTGTTGTTCAAAGAGATTGGGCTTGTTGGTTGCTTTCCATTTAAATTTTGTCCTTGCATTTTTTTGCAACCCCCATGAGCCAAGAAGATTGTAAATTCGGTTCCCACCTTAACAAGAAAAATGTTGACCAAATTTCCCTGTTGCATTAAATTATTTCAAGTGTAATTTGAGGTCCCCACTTCCAATGGCCGCTTCCGCACCTAATCTTGAGTTCTGCACTGCCAACTGTCAGTTCCACACCTGTTTCCAGATGTTCTGCACTTCCAACTGCCAGTTCCACACCTACAATCTTTTGTTCCACACTTCCAACTATCGGTACCGCACTTGTAATCTTGATTTCTGCACTTACAGCTATGGGTTCCACACCTGTTTCCAGATGTTCCTCACTTGGTTCCGCACCTGTAATCGTGATTTCCCCACTTGCAACTGCCAGTTCCACACCTATAATCTTAAGTTCCGCACTTCCAACTGTCGGTACCACCCTTATACCTTATCTTGAATTCTGCACTAACAGCTGATGGTTCCGTGCCTGTTTCCAGATGTTCCGCACTTCTGTCGATTCCGCACCTGTAATCTTGAGTTCAGCAATTCCAACTGTCCCGCACCTGTTTCTGGATTTCCACACTTGCAACCATCGGTTTCGCACTTGCATCTGTAAGTTCCATGCCTGTAATATTTAGTTTCGCACTTCCAACTGTCGGTAATGCACCTCTAATCTTGATTTCCGCACTTACGTGGATTCCACACCTGTTTCCAGATTTTCCGCACTTTGAACTGTCAGTTCGGCACCAGTAATCTTGAGTTCCGCACTTCCAACTGCCGGTTCCGCACCTGTAATCTTGATTTCTGCTCTTGCAGCTGTGAGTTCCGCACCTGTTTCCACATGTTCTGAACTTCCAACTGCAGGTTTCACACTCTGTAATCTTGAGTTCCGCACTTCCAAGTATCAATTCCGCACCTGTTTCCAGATGTTCTGCACTTCCAACTGTCTATTCTGCACCTGTTTCCAGATGTTTCGCACTTGCAATGGCCGGATTTGCACCACCACCTATCTCTTGCAATGTCGCGTTGGTTTGCCTGGAAAATTCCGGGATATGCAGTTCTGCATTTTACCTGCCACAAGATTGGCAGTAGGTAAGTAGGTACCTAGCTAAAATATAGGCTTGGGTTATGAAAAAAATTGATTTAAATCACGATTTAAATCGATTTTTTCGATTTAAATCATGATTTTTTTACCCTCGAAAAAAATCCGATTAAAATCAAAAAAATCTGATTTAAATAAAAAAAATCAGCATCCCTGCCTGGCACCCACAAATAACGGGGTTTGCAATTAAGCACCATGGGAAACCGGCACCAAAAATTAATCAGCGCTCAAACTGAGGGCTTGATAACTAATAAAGCTACCGCACTGCAAAAGAGCCTGATGCTGGCTTTTTTCAGTGCCAGTTTCCAATGGAATGCTGCTGAAATTAAAACCCATTTCATAAGGATTTCCTTACAGAGGGATTATCTGCTGATTTTATCACCGGTATCAGGAATTGCATGTTCGTATATTGCCAGGGCCCAAATTTTAACAAGTTGATGATGGAGAAAATTTTAATAAAAATAAAATCATGTGGCTGATGAGATCAAAAATTGCAATTTGCCCAGTCTACGTGAAGTCAGTTGTTCCAAAGTGGCATCAATAAACACCAGGATCGCAGAACCTTATAAAGGATGGGCGGGGGGGGCGGCTTGTCCCCCCAATTTTTATTTTGGGATTTGACTAAAAGTTGGGAAAATCAACTTCGTCTCGAAAAGTTGGGAAAATGGAAAAAAACTTTTGCTGGGTTTGCAGATGAAAAAGTTCAATTGCGAAGCAAAAATACAAATAAAAAATCGAGGAATAGATTTGGAAGATTTGAATTTTTATTCATGGCTGAAATCTGAGAACAGAGAAGTGCAAAAAAACTACAGCACATTTTCAGCACCATGTCCCTCTCCTACGGAAGCATATTTTGGGCCATGCCAAAACTCGAATGACTCGAAATTTAGACTTTGAAGCTCGAAATTTTGGCTTTGAGACTCGAAATTTCGACTTTGCAAACTCGAAATTTGGACTTTGAAACTCGAAATTTCCATTTTAAAACTGGAAATTTTGGCTTTGAAACTCGAAATTTCAATTTTGAAACTCAAAATTTTGCAAAATCGAAATTTCGACCAAAACCAACTCGAAATTTCGAGTGGAGCTGTAACACTGGACCTATGGGATTAGTGGTACCGTCCCATAGGTCCCATGTTTCAGCCCTACACGGATATCAGTCGCATTTTCTGTGATATAAAAACTCTTATGAGCTGTTTGGCTGTCAAAGTTTGGCTTTCCGTCCGTCAGGAAACGAAGATGGCAGTAATTTTCAGGTCAACCTCATTGCACGTCACAATCCGCAATTGAAATGATGTTTTTATAAAGCTAAACTTCGTCCTTATCACGTACACGTGAACTGCCTAAGCTCCGATTCTCAGAACAAATAATTTATCCATCTCATTGGATCCACCTGAAACGGATAGTGACATGCCTATCTGGTAGACCACAGTTCAGTGGCCTATCTCCGACATAAAAATGACACAGGAAGCATTCACAGAAGAAAAATAGAAATGAAAAACCAGAAAGAAATGCAAAAGAAGACTTACTTTGCAAAGCTCTCTTGAATCACAGCAGAAAATTTAGCAAATCGCTCCATGCCCGTGAGATGAGATTACAAATTTCTGTTTCTGTGTGTCTTTGTCAATCAACCAAATTCCCACCTTTGGATAGAACTCTCAGGACATAGCTAATTCAAAAATGCAGTGTTCAAGAATCATATCCAGATGTGACCAGAACCGATAGCGATAATAGCACAAAGCAGGGGCGCAAAAGCCTGGAGACAGAGGGGATGTGTCCCACCGAATATTCTTTTGAGGGTGTTTGTTACCTCCAAAAATAATGTCCGAATTTTTACAGGGGTGGAAAAGTTTCGGAAGCGTTCGAAGATGATTGTTCGTGAAACTCCAACGCACGCGTCCCTCTCAGATCAAATCACGTTTCACGTGTTCAGTTTATTTTTTTGGATTGGAGGTTTATGTCCGAACACGTCATGCACGGGGCAGCAATATATTACTTTGATGGGGGCTTCGATTTGGGATTCTTTACCATCGCTGATCCAGTCGTACCACCGGTGGCTGGTAACTGGCGGACATCCAAAGTGGATGGGTTTGGAAAGAGTTCTTCGATGGCGGCGGCGATCACAAAAGATGGACGACGGATAGATAGACCGATTTGGCGGCCCCCTCCGCCCAAGGCTTCGACCACAGGAGACTCCTCTGGTTTTCGGTGACCGAAGTTGAGACAACTGCATGGAGGATCATTCTGGGGATCATCAGAAGTCATCGAGGGATTCGATGTCCTTGACCCAGGAATGTGCAGTCTGGCAAAACTGCTTTCCTGGTTGTTGCCATATGGGGTCATGAGCCCATTTCGCCCTGGTGGGACGTATCGCAACACTTACTAACACTAGCATGTAAGAGCGCCCCTCGGGAGTCTCTAGTGGCTGTGTGAGAATGGGTCTCTCCCTGATTCCATACTTGGGCAAAGCACAGATGAAGGGGTTGACTCTTCAAAGCTCTTGTGCAAGCCTCCCTGTTCCTGAGTCCGGACTGACCGTCAGACAGAACCAGTTCCTGATAGTCCCCATGATGGAGCAGGGAAACCCCTGCTATGCCAGCAGGTTTGGAGAGTGCAGTAGCATGCATGAGGGCTGGTGCCTGGGCTGCTTGCGGACTTCAGGAGTACCTACTCCCTACGAGAAAGGCTAGCAAGACTAGCTCTGAGCAGAAGTCCAATGTCAGGAAACCTTCCAGCCTGTCGCCGGTGGAGAGAGTATCCTTTACCCTCCCACTTCCCATCCTTACCCATCCCTGTATTTTTTATCTCCCCTACCCTACCCTTCTTATACTATTTTTTATCTTTATTCCTCTCTCCAGATGGGTTGGATTTGGGATATGCAATTTTAAAAGTGGATCCTGAGATGTCGATAAGTGAGGCGAAAGACCCCAGTCTATCCTCCCCTCCCCCTGTTACTTTAAATTGAAATTAAAAGACATGGAGAATATTCTGGGCATCATTTAAGTTTCGATTTTTTCAAAATTTTTCCCCTCTGGGGAGGACACCGCCTTTGCGAACCCCTCTCCTGGTATTGAGCTACGGTCAATGCATTTTTTTTTTCTACGGGGCTTGAATCATTTTATTTGTGGAATTGCCCCTTTTATTTTTTTTATTTTTTATTTATTTATCCATTTACAATATAATTTTCAGCATTTTCACAACACATTTTTTTTTTCGATGTACGTACCTAACTGAAAGGGTACAAAACTTACGATTGTGTTGTTGCAGCATCACCCAACACTCGGATGGAGCACACCGAAGAACTCCTCCATCCGATCAGAATTTGTGGCATCACCAAAAACAGAACACTCGCAAATGATAATTAATTAAAAAAAAATTATAATAAAAATAAATAAAAATAAAATAACAATAAAAAAAATTTAAAATTAATAAAAATTAATCAAAAATTTAAAAGATTAATAAAAATTAATCTCCGTCAATTAATTTTGGTTTGGTCTGAAATTGTACCTCATCAAAGTAATCAGATAGGGAAAAAATCTTTCAACACATTTATGCGGTCCTCACAAATATTTGACGGTAGCAATCCATTAGTTAGGACTACAAAACGGATAGCGGACAACCTACAATGGTGGCAATTGTATCCATCGGCCTAGGTACAATAGGTACCTACCTAATAGCTGATTGAAGCTGTTTTGAACATTGTTGAAAATTGATCAAAAAATGCCATTGGCCAACAGGTGCTGCATCTGGCAGATATCAAAACTAGTTGTCATCAACATCAATTGGGTACTGTCTCAAATGGATCGAAAAAGACAGTTTTTGGACATGTCTTGTGGGGACAGTTGTCTGGAACTTCTGGAAGTTTTTGGCAGTGGCTACTTTCTGTCGAAAAAGTGTCCCACGAGGACAAGGGACACTGGGGAAACTTTTTGGACACTTTCTAAATAATTTCAGGACAGAAATTGTCGCTGGGGTGTCTATTTTGAAATATCTCTTTGGTCCAATTTCTGAGAAACCAAGAAATTTTCATTTTTCCTTGTGTTTGACAAAATCCCTAATTACCTATCGAACTACTTCTGGGTGTGCCAGCTGGGTGCACAATTATTTGTTCTGGGTAACCCCGCAATCACTGGCAGGATTGTTTCATCACATTTTGCTTCATTGTTTCATTGCTATCTTTCGTCATCTATTTCTTTTCTTTCATCTTTATTTTGCTTCATCATTGTTTCATCGCTCTCATTTCGTTATCTTCCTACGAATTTCTTTTTCTTTCATCTTTATTCTTTATTTCATTTTTTTTCACTTTCTTTGCTGTTTTTATTTGATATTGTGAATGTGTGTGTGCTGGTTGATGATTCTTGCTTGGGGGTGTTCCTGTGTGTGATTGTTGTGTGTCTGTTTGCGAATGATGTACGACTAGCATAATTTTTTTTTCCAATCCACTTCCACGGACAGTTGCATCGCAACAGCCAACCACGTCGTCTGATTTTGTGACGTCATCAATTTTCGCATTTTTGCATTGCCATTGCCACCGCTTTTTGCCATTTGGCATGTTTGCCACCGCTTCGCAACCCTTTCTGGGGTCGCAATAGGGTTAGGTTAGGTCAGGTTAGGTTTGGTTAAGTTAGGTTTTGAAAATTGGATGTTGAAATTGGTTGGAATTCCCAACAGCCAATCAGAGACGTGCATGCGGGAGTGGATTGGGAAAAAAAAATATGCGAACGACTAGGACCCGTGCACATTCCGATGACATGTTTGCTGAACTCCTGTCCCCTCCTTTCCCCTCATTCCTTTGCCTACCTTTTCCTCCTTTCCTAAAATGCAGCCGACGGTTGCGTGTCTTTCCCTTCCCCCTCCCTTCCCAGGTAGATTATATGATGAACTTTGCTGTTTTCTGAGATCTCTTCTGTTCTCCAGCTGTTTAAAGCAGTGTCAGTGAAAACCGGTGCCGCTCATTTGGTCCAATGTACGTTTGGTCCAATGATCGATTCGGCCAATCCGTAAAATTTGCGATGTGATTTGCATCCGTCGGAGACGCTTTCGGAAATTCGGTTAGGTTAGGTTAGGTAAGGTTAGGTTGGGTTTGGTTGGATTCTTTCTGGGACGTCCGTGTCAGAAATCTGAACGCATTGGACCACATGATCATTGGACCAAACGAACATTGGACCAAACGTACATTGGACCAGACGACCCGGACCCGTGATAGATGAGGTACCTGTCTAACAATAGGGTAATTTCGGGCGTTTTTCCCATCCTTTTGGGCCATAGCAACCACGTGGCAACAGAGCCAGCAGAAAGAACGCTAACTATGTTGGGGGCCACAGGCAGTAAAAGCCATTGGACGTGGTAAACCCCGGTCAGATATGCATCATTTTTTGCTTCGGCAATTACCACAACAACAATCAAGTTGTCGTGTTCTTTCACCGAGGCAGCATGTATCTTTTTGTGTTTAGATAAGACGCCGTCGCGATCGGCAAAAAAAAAGAAAACATGGTTTCAAGTGCAAACCATCGGTGCAGAGAGATTGCGGTACAGTTTTAGAAACCCATGGTGGGTATTGTCAAGAAATGTGGCCAGAAAAATAAAAATAAAAGAACACGAACCAGGTCAGGCGACGTGAAGATTCCAGCATGGCATTGTCCAGATGGTGACAGTTTGACAGCAGGCTCGGATGAATAGATAACACAACAACAAAGAAATCAATTTGGTCACAAATATATCAATTACAAAGGTACCTCAATTTTTAGTGCATGAAAACATGGAAAAAGAGGAAAAGGCACAATTAGCATAATATCTCCAAGGAAACGTAATGGGGGCATGATCCAAGAAACCATACCTTCCTAGGCCTACCTACTAGGGCGATAAACTGAGTTTTGGCTTTATGACGGATAAAAAACTGGCCTCTGATAGGTAAAGCATGTCATGAGAAATGCCAAGTTTGTTCCAGAGAAACACGTAGTTGTTTAGGAAGGAAAACCTAGAGACATTTTTGGAAAGGGAAGGTGGGATAAATGAAACGAGGTCACTGACCCTCGTCGACCCTGTTTTTGACCAGGGTGCAACAGCATCCTGCCCATCCTCCCTCACCACGGACACATTTTCGAAAGATTGAAACACCCCTGAGCTTTCTCCTCTTAGCAAGGGATTCCCAGCCCAGCTCTTCTCTGAGCAATGCCACACTGGAGTGAAAGGAGAAGTCCCCAGAAACAAACCTCACTGCCCTGCGCTGGACAGCTTCAAGTGCATCAATGTGGCACTGAAGATGAGGATCCCAGGTCGTTGTTGAATATTCTAAGATGGAGCAAACCAATGAGAAGTAGAGTATTTCCTTTACCTTTCTGGAGGCGTGGGAATAGTGTCGGATAAGAAATTTCAGTTGATTTGATGCCCGTTTTACCATCTGACTTATATGAGGTCCCCAGTTCAGGGCAGGATTGAAATGAATGCCAAGGTATTTGATATTGTCTGGGCGAAATAACACAAAAGGACCAATGAAATAATCTGAGATGGAGGGATGTGTAGATGAAGCAAATGACATAACAGATGTCTTTGCGACATTTATACTCATTTGATTCTCATCACACCATTTCACTATGGAATCTAGGTCATCCTGAAGGGCTTTGGAATCATCCGGAGACCTGATAACTCTGTAGAGGACTATATCATCTGCGAACAACCTGATGTTGGAGATGATACGTGTATTATCTGCAATGTCATTAATATAAATGAGAAAGAGGAGAGGGCCACACACTGAGTCTTGAGGAATGGAATACCACTATTGAGTGGGTGGGCCTCTGACAGATCGTTACAAACGAGAACCTGGAACTGCCTGTCAGAGATAAAATTTGAGAGCCACAGGAAAAGATTTTCAGGAATTCTCAGCCTAGATAGCTTTGTTGAGAGAAGAACAGACTGGGGTTCAAATAGACCTAATCCAGCTACCTAAAAAAAAAAAAAAAATTCTTTGTGGTGAGTCTAAAAATTTAGTCGTTTGATGCATAGGTGTCCCACTCAGGTTGTTCCCATTGACAGGTAGCCGAGGGGGGTAGGCTAGTTCTAGCTCCGCTAATCCCCACTCCCCTACCCCGCCTAAGTCCTTAGAATGAAAAGCATATTTTGTTAATCTCTTGTTTCCTTTATTCCCGGCTCTGATGTTTCATACATCACTTGCCATTCTCTTCTAGGTGAATATACTAACTGTGTGATTTCTTGTGCATAATAAAAATTTGGAGATGTGCTATTGATACAATTTCATTGATACAATTTCATTGGACTACCGTTGATCTCTTCTCGTTGGGATTGGCTGGTGCTGTATGATACGTCTGGGCTGTGAGTTTGTTTTGCTGATTTATTTTCTTATTCTTCTGTTGTTTGCTGTTGTTCAATTGGGTGAACGAATAAAAAAAACAGAAAACAGAAAACAGAAGAATAGGTAGGTATTGACACTTTCGTCAAATGCCTTAACCAGGTCAATAAAAATTGCATCAGACTGACTGGACTCTCCGAGAGCAGTGGCGATGTCGTGCACAAAACTGGTCAGTTGGGATTCGCAAGAGAACTTGCTGCGGAAACCGTGCTGATGCTGAGAGAAGAATTTTTGACCCTCGAGCAACCGATATAAATAGCCGGCTACCATATTTTCCATAAGTTTAGCTGAAGAGCTGATAAGACTTATTGGTCGGAAGGAGGTAGTGGAAAGAGGCTGGCCACCTTTAGCTAGTGGTATCACGATACTCATTTTCCAATAATATGGGATTACATTTTGGGCCAAGGATACTGAGAAGAGCACAAAAATTTGTCACAGTGGTTTTTAAGGAATGCCATAGGTATGGAATCAATGACATTGAAAGTGGAGTTCTTTGATGTTTTGATCGCTTTAACCACCGCTTCCAGGGAAATCAAATCAGCATCACGGAGAAAAGCTTGAACTCGGTTGTGGGTTACAGTGGAGGCAGCAGGATACTTTGGGTTGAGATTGCTCTTCAGAGCCAAAGCAAAACAGTTACTCGACCCAGCATTGGCACCAGAGGGACCTTGACTGGAACTTTTGCTATTGTGGAACTTCCAAAACTGCTTTGATGTGATGACATCATTGCTTGCAAGTTTCTGAACAAAGCGTGCCTCAATGAAATTCAGATTGTTTTGGTAATCCTTTAAAGCAGCAGCATAAACAGGGAACAGATTCTGGTTTGAGAAGCAGCAAGAAAAAAGGTTCAACATTTTGAAGTATTTTTGGCGAAGACTGGCATTAAACCAGGGTGGGAAGGACAGATTTCTAATTTTAATTGGATCCCGCCTAGGAATAAAGTGATCAATGGTCAAAGTGCAAACTGTCTTGAATTCAGTCCAGAGCTGGTCAACTATGGGGTCAACTAAATGGTCACTCATGCACATAAAGGATTCAATTGACATTGCTGTTGACTGTGGACAGTGAAAAATAAGATCAATAGCACACTCCCTCTTCCCAGCTGCGTGAAGAAGGGTTGCACTGACCAGTGACCCCGATGTCTGTGTCAGGGGCCGTCATCGCGCCATCGTGGGTCGCCCACTCCGTAACCGCCGAGTTGCCCGACTTCGTGCTTCCAACACCAAGAAGTTTTTTCTCTCCCCAGGGTGAGTCCTCATTTCTGTTGTTAAAATTCCCGAGATGCGGGTCTGAGAATCCATTTTTGGTGGAAAATTCCATGTTTCTGGTGGACTGGTGACTTGGACAAAGCACAGACATCAGACATTCGCCAGTCGCCAAAGCAATCAACCAACCAACAATTCCCGAACCGAATTGCCAATCATTTCCGTCGAAAATCTGCAGCAAAAACCACAGCTTCCGAAATTTCAACAAAATATGCTGCCGGCATAGATGAAGAATATCTATGAAAAGAAAATCTATGCTGCCGGTGTTGAACGACGAAAATGACGTCGAACGCAAATTGTCCTGGTCGAAAGGGGCGCCGCTGCCGAATCTTTTGATCAGGAATGACGATCAGTGACACTTCTGCTTGGAATTCAAGTTGCTGACAATGGATAAAAAAACAGTAAGTGCATCTTTTCTTGAAAAGACGGCAGATAAAAACCTTCATCAAAAATCAGTCTTTGTTGTCCACGTCGGAATTTCCGACTGTAAATTTTGCAGTGATGGATCTGCCAGAATTTTTGCACTGAAATCACCCATGAATAATTGGCGCTCGCCCGTTTCTTGGAGAAAGTGGTTGGTCATTTCAGCGAGCGAAAATGTGGCTTCAAACCAAAATGCCAGCTCAACCTGACCTAATCCAACCTAACCTAACCCAACGGCATCGGTACATTTTTTGACTCTGGACATTGTGTCCTTCGGTCGCGCCGGCGGGGGGACTCCGCCCCCAGTTTTAAATTTAATTTTTTTTTACCAAACTAACCTAATCTGACCTGCCAAGACCTGACCTGACCTTACCTGAGCTATCATTGCGTTAAAAACGCAAACTCTGATGCCGTAATAACCATTCCCATGTCCATCCAAGAAACGGGAATGCAAGAACCGGGATACCACGTGAATAGTTACACAAAAATCAAAAGAAAATAAAAAAACACAAAATTTATTAGAATAATTATAATAATAATGAATAAATAAAAAATTTCAAATTTTTTTTTTGCTTTCAATAGCTTTTCCTGCCTGTGGCCCTCCAACATAGTTGCTGATTGTGTGTGGATGCCGCAAGTTAACTGATCAGAGCACTGGTCAAGGACTGGTTGACATGACAGAACTAATAGCATATCATCCCAGCAAACATGAGTTTAAATGAAGTGCTCAAAAAGCGGTCATGTGAACGCTAAAAAATCGCTGTTTGATCGATTTCAAAAAAAAGATTATTATCGCATTTTTTGGCACTTTTTATATGCGTTTCTGGAAATGTGATGTCAAAAGAATCGCTTTTTAGCACTTTTTTGCATTTCAAACTCACTAAAAAGAAACGATGTTCTTGAGCATGAATTTATTGCTCATTTCAAATTCCACACATTGCATGTTGATCCAATTATACGAATGTTGAAAGCACAACAATTGACGAATAACAGCACATTACAGGTGAAAAGTGCATGCAAATGGAGTAAACTTTGAAGACCTTTAACGATTCGCAAATTCAGTTTTGAAAAAAAAACATCGAGTGTTCGGCGCAAAATGCAAGAAAAGAGATATTCGGGTTGGATAAGTTGAAAAACAGCCGGCAGATGTGGTGGCAAAAGACATTCAAAAATTTACTGTTAAAAGCAACAGACCCTTCGTTGTGCGCTCTGGCTATCCAAACGGTCACCATGCGCCTTCGCCTTCAGGACAAGTGATGAAAATATTGTGCAAAACCACCACTTGATGATCACTCTCCAAATCCAGAGTGAAAAGCGTTAAAAAGGGAAGTGACTAAAACGCTGAACCTGCTTGTCCTGCTTGTCTTGCTTGTCCTGCTGGCAATGGCCAGGTTAGGGTTAGGTTAAGGTTAGGTGAGGTTATTTTAGGTTAGAATAAGCTAATCTAACAATAATCTAACCCATTTGACCTTTACCAGCAGGACAAGCAGGTTTCCAGCAGGACAAGCAAGACAAGCAGGACAAGCAGGTTCAGCGTTTTAGTCACACCCGTTAAAAAGTGCTCAAAAAGTATGTTAATTTCCATCGGTTCTCCAGTGAAGATGTAAGAATGCTAAAAAATCGCTTTCTGCACACTCATTTTTGGTCAGCACCACTTGACTCACTTTTTCGTCATTTTGTTATCACATTTTCATCATCCTATGCTTGCTGGGCATGTTTCCATTTTTCAGCTATTCAACTTTCCAGTGCACCTATTCAACTGGGGGCGTGGGGACGGAGTTGTGAAAAAACAATCAGTTTTTTCAAAATTGTGCTCAGAAAATCCAAATCTCACATTCTTCCTCCCCGAGGGGTTCCGGGAGGAAGATTTCTTCCCTTCCCCGAAGGGGAAGAAATTCTTGAAATTCGGGGAGTACGAAGAGGGAAAGAAATTCTTCCTCCCCGAACACCCCCCAGGGGCATCGCCGGGAAAAAGGTTTCCTTTTTTCTTATTATACCTACCGGAATACTTCTATGCCCCCGACTTAAACTGACCATTATTTTGACCATTATTCCAGTCTTTAAAAAGGGTGACAAATCTAATCCTGGAAATTTCTGGCCGATAAGCCTCCTCGAAACTTGTTCCAAAATATTGGATTTCATGATGGCCAATCACATCAGGAGTTTTCTAGATGCTGCCTCCATTATAAATGAAGCGCAGCATGGCTTTCGTCCTGCTTACTCTTGTGAAACTGTGCCATGCTGCTGGAGCAGGGGTAAAAAGTCGATGCAGTTTTTATTGAATTTTGCAAAGCATTTGACCTTGTAAGTCACTCTACACTTTTGAGGAAGTTGCGCCTTCATGGGCCTACACTGTTTTCCCCTAACTGAATTTTACCCCCGATTCAGCCTTAAAAATTTACATCTGAGCAGGTGTAAATTCAATTTACCATAGATTCAGTGGTAAATGCGTTTTACCATTGCCGCGTCTTTTTCTTTACTGGTGCAGAATTTACATATGCGTCGTACGTAAACGCATTTTACCATTGCTGCAGTAGGAAATTTAAATGTGCGGCCTGATCGTTAGCCGGTTTACTGTTGCATCAAATGTATATTTAACGCAGACGGGGGAATTTCACGACAGATTTGATGTGAAATTGAGTCATGCCAAAACTGGACATGGAAATTTACGGTTGCAGGACAATTAATTTCACGTAGCACAGGCCATAAAATCGTCATTGGTACATCAAGCTTAATTTTAAGGGCAATTGCACCTTTTTTTTACACTGAATCTGCAAATATTTAGTAAAAACGTGAGTGTAATATACCTTAACTGCATGGGTAATCTTAAGTGAGATATGAATAAAAAAATTGGTTGCATGCTGGCAAGAGCGCAGCGACCCTGCGCAAACTGCAACGGTAAAAACACCCACGTATTAGTGTCAATTTTAGTGCCAAATAGGGATAATTTTTTATTGATGAAAGGGCAATTTTATCTTATACAACGAAAAGTAAAAATTGTATGACATGCTGGCATGATTTCATTCGATCTCAACATATTATAAGAAATTCGTCTTTGGGGTCGGAATTCAAAGAAAGTGGAACATTTGACCAAGGAGAGATTCATTGCTTTCACCGTCATTGCTAACAGGCAAAATATCAGTGGAAAATTTTAAAATGTTGACGACCGATGAAAACGTATGCCTCATTTGTGCAAAACAGTGAAAACAAAGCAATTTTCTTTGTCATTTGGCGCTGAATTGTCAAAGAATATCCAGGAGCAATGCCCTCCGCTCAATTGGCGACCCCAGGCCCTTCCCAGTGGCTTCTCTATATCGATCCATTGCAGCGCCGTACTGACAAGGGTAGGTGTGGTGTGGTACATCTCTTCCGCTGCCTCGTTCAAGAAGAAAGACTTCAAAACTCCTTTTTCCAAAATCGGCCTCATACCACGTGGGGCCCAGATGGGACCCACATGGGAAAGTAGTGAGGGCACTTGTCTGCATGGTTTTTCCATATGGCCCCATGCAAAATATTCATATGTTCCCCATGCAGCGGCACCCGCATGGGGCCCACTTGGGCTTTTGACATTGCGTGGGGTAACCCATATGGGGCCCACAGATGACCCACATTGTCCCCGTGTGAAATTCCCGCATGGGGCCCATCCAAGTAGTTCATGTTTTTCATAACAGATGGTGACAAAAAACAAACAGCATTTTGTTCCAAAAAACACGCTTGAATTCCGAGAAACGTTCAAATGAAAATGTATTGTGTCTTCCGGATCATATCAAGGAACTAAAATAACTGCCTTCCACTTGAATACACATTCGTTTTAACACCCAATTTGCTCGGATCCACCATGCACCACCCAACAGATGTGTCTCTTTTTGAAAACCGGACGTGTCAAGTTCAATTCGTTCACAATTAGAAATGGAGAAGAACTGAAGCACATGGAATGTCGGAACATCATCTCAATTCAAGTCGAATGTCATCGGAACCACTCAATATCGCATGCGAAACAAAATGTCGCAGACATGACGAAATCAGTGAAATCGCGAACAGTCAAAACAGCAAAATTGCGTTCCATGATTTTTTCTGAAAATCTGTCTGTTGCCCATGAGGGGCCCACTTGGGCCCCATATGGGATTCACATGGGCACAGCCAACTCAGGTGGGATTAACAACATGGGGCCCTCATGGACTTTCCCATATGGGGCCATGTGGTGAGAAATGTCAACACTTTTGTGTGGGCCCCATGTGTTGGTAGCTACGTGGGTCCCGGCTAAATACTACATGTGGGCCCCATATGAGTGTGCCGCTTGGATTCGACCATCACTCGTGATGATTTATAAATGTACCTAAATAATTACCTTCACCGCTGTTTATGTCCATAAACCAATCCTTAAATTAAGGGGTAGTCCCCTATAGTAAGTCCCCTATAGTAAGTTTTCAGGAGGAGCATCGCCCCCAAGATATACCCTTCCGTCGCGCTATCATTCACTGTGCTCGCCACGTCGTCTCAAAATTTCGCCTGCCCAAACCGTTCCACTTTTTCAAATACCATTTTTGAAATTTTCAATTCCTGAAACCCATTATGGGAGAAGTGTTCTCAACCAACGCCCTGTGCTTTCCGAAGTCACTGAGACTCTGTCCATACACGGTAACATATTTGGTCTAAAATAGCCAGTGCACTGGTGAGAGCACGAAACAATTGATTCGCCCAAATTTCGCACTGTGGCGGCAGGGATTTTACATGAAAAAGGTTCACTCGATTGTTATTTTTGCGATTTTCGTGCCTGCCCAGGGCCATGTTTAGCGACATCAGATGAGATCTGGTGAATCCAAATTTGTGGAAAAACGTCAGCTTTTGGGTGACTCAGTCCCCCAAGCCCCTTGCCAGGGGACACTGCCTGCCCCCGGCTGCGACCACCAGTTTTTTTTTTGAATTTTACCGCTGCTTTCAACTTGTGCCAACTCAATTTTCATGGTGTCTTGAAAAGTCGCGACGGAATTTATGTACAACATACTCATATAGATGTAAAAATTGCGATGCTTCAGATTTTCAGAAAAATTCCATGCTGCAGAAATAAATAATGATCCTCTTTGACAGTGGTTAAAATCTGATCCGACTGCAAAGCTTTGTTGCAATCTGGCGCTTTAATTTCTAAAGAGTAAAAATAAAGAAAAAAGTTTCGGAGGCAACAGGTAAATGGGAAAAATACATGTATATGAGTAACATTATAATCCTGCGTCACGAATTTCCGACAACTAAACAATAAGTGTCGCAAGCACATGGACGAAAAACACATGGCATGGATTGACACACGCATATTTGCGGCAAACAGTTTTTGAAAATGCCGTGGAAATCATATGGGTGAAGTGAATGGAGTGAAAACACGCTTGCGGGCTTTTTTTTGAAAGTTTTTGAAAGTTTTTTGAAAGTGCCGAAGAAATTTTGATTCCCATCTTGCACAACTTCTTCCCATTTCAATTTGGGACGATGCTGAACATCGAAACATGTATGTTTGTGACAGATATCTGTGGGGCGAGCTTGATGTCTCAGAGGAAGATGGCAAAACTTTGGTTTGCACCCATGCTGTCGACGATTTACTTTGCGCATCAAAATAGCCAACACAATTTTGTCATCCCCTTCCTCTGAGTTTTTCTCTGGTGTCATTTGAGAGCTCTATACAGACTTTCACGATCAAAACATTCGCAGCTGCACTCAAATCACTGCAAGATTGCCCAAAATAGCATTGAAACGCATACGCGGAGTACCAAAAAAAAACGCGAAGAATACCGACATTGAAATTGGTGCGCCATTTGGTGCCCTGCTGTGACACCCTGTATTTCGATTTTGATGGAGTAGCACATTTGGACTCGAGATTATCAGCGTGCCTCGGTAGCTTTAAAACTTTAAAACTTTAAAACTTTAAACTTGTGTAAGGTTTTCGGGGTGTTCCCCAAGGCTTCTTTTCGCCCACATCAACCCATTCATACTTTGCGCCTTACTCTGGCGACATTCATACCAATCATTCACCACACCCACACTGGTATTCGGTACCCCTGTATGTGTCTGTGGCTTTATTATGTTTGTGTAACTTGCCGCCACTCTTGGACGGACTAAGTGTTCTTTTACGTGCACTTGGTGAATTGCACACGGGACCACCTTCTTAAAGTCCCTTCCGAAGGACAAGAAGACTTGCCACTAAGTCTCCCTTTCTGTCACTGCAGCCAGAATGGCGCATGACCCAACCCACAAATTCCGACTGTGGCGGGAATCGAACCCACAACCTTCGGATTTGGAGTCAGACCAGCGAACCAACTGAGCCACCGTGACAAGCTCAGGTAGCTAAAGCGTTGCGTCGTCGTCCGCTCGCGTTAGTCTCGAATCGTGAAATCCCGTCGGTCGGTGTTCGAATCCTGTAGTGTCTCGCAAAATATGAAGGGAAGATAAAGCTGTTGTAGATGCGTCATTAAGCAAAAAAGTACATGTTTAATCCTGAATTCGTAATTTTACTGCTGCTCATTTGTAAAATTTGGCGTTCGCAATCTTGATTTTGAGAGGGCAGTAACCAGCTTTAAATAACTTGATTCGGCTGACATTTTATACATGCATCGGTTGTGATATTGCTGGGATGAAATGCGACATTTGCAGCTGATTCTAGCGTAAAATTACCATTGTGCAAATATGAAAAAAAACACAACGACTGTGAAATTGCTACGCAATCACTCCCAAATCCACTGCTCATTCAAGCTCAATTTTACACCAGATTCAACCTTAAAATTACTGTCTATGTGTGGGTCCAGCAACAACCAGTCCGTCACAGTGATTTTACTATTGCAGCATAGTAAAATAAAATTCACTATTGCAAGGTTGAAAATTACATGTGGTCATTTTAACCCTAATGTAATTTTACTACCCCTGATTCAGGATGAACGCGAGTTATCAGATGAATCAGGTGTAAAATTAATGCTTTCAGGAAAACAGTGTAGATAAAGTTACTCTCAGTTGGTTGAAAGGTTATCTAACTGATCCAAGTGTTCAGTTATTCATTTTTGCAAAAAACGGAGCATATAGCAAATGAGTTTATCACTATTGGTGGACAAAATCTGATTCCTCAAACTGACGCATCATATTTGGGAGTTATTTTCAATTGCAAACTTGATTGGTCCCGCCAGATTGCAGCTGTTATAAAAACGAAGGAAGATTGCAGCTGTTAAAAAAGCCAACAGTGCTCTTTATTTTGCAAAAAGTAATTTCAGGAAATGTCCAAAGAAACTTCGCGAGCTTGCTTACTACACTTTGGTAAGGCCAATTTTGGGATATGCATGCACTCCTTGGGATCCGCATATCACTTCTCATTGTGATTCTTTGGAGCGTGTTCAAGGGCGTGCTGCTCGTTTTGTTGTAGGGACTACCGCAAAAGAAGCAGCGTTACCGCAATGATTGCTCAGCTGGGTTGGCCTAAACTCTTGCTGACAGGAGGAAAGCCCACCGCATTTTGTGCCTCTATCGAATCCTTGATAACTCTTCGGGGGTGAGGAGATATGTTTTCCTTGATTACGCGCCCATCATTTTATACGGTCGCCACGACCATCCATAAAAGATAGAGCCACTGGCATTCAGGAAAGATATTGGGAAATATTTTTCTGTATCCCGAGCAATAGCAGACTGGAATTCACTCCCAGCCTCTGTGTTGTCCCAACAAGTGCATCAATTCTAAGGCGCGAGGCTGCTATCTTTGTCCTAAATTTGTTTCTGGCCTAATTTGATGTATGCTCATAAAAGTATTGGAGTGGATGTTCTATTTTCTCAATGGGAGGTGGAAAATGTTCA